>JAVXUL010095014.1:0-21317 GCA_035590515.1 Trichilia minutiflora | reverse complement strand
ATTTCAAAATACCTTTATTTGATTATTAAGGAAAAAAGAGAGTTGTATGCCTTAGTATTATTTTTATATCTGCTTGTCATATACGTCATGTAGAATTTTGAGGAAAAAATTCAATTAAGGGGGAGAGAATTGTGAAACCCATCCCTTAGTATTATAGGCCTTGTAGTAAAACCCTCATAAGTTACCATGTATGTGAAAGTGTTTAGATAATGCGCGAGAGGGTGTGATAACTTGAATTCATATTTGGAAAAAGGCGTGTGGTATAGAATATGAGTATATGAGAAAGATTTAGATTTTTGATCTCAAAATCATCTCCAATTAATAAAAAATTTCCATCATTTTTGTAGAGCTCGGAGAGAGCTTTTCGATGATATCTTGTGGATTTCGTGAAGATATTCCAGTCAAAAGTTATGGCCATTTGAAGTTACTATCCCAAATAGTATGAACAAAGGAGGTATCGATACTTGGCTCTTGAACAGTGAAAGTATCGATATATAGGACATTGATGTATCGATACATGACCTAGGAGACGAAAAGTATTGATACTCGAAGGAAGTATCGGTACTCTGTGAACAATATGGCTCAGTATAGAGCAAGTATCGATACCTGGGCTACAGTGTATTGATACTTAGGGAACAGTAATCAATACTCAAGGCATTTTTGAGCCTAGAGACCATCCTCGACTGAAAGTATTGATACATAGGGGCCATGTATCGATACTTGATGAACATGGACATTTTGCGTGATGAAGTATCGATATATAAGGGGTATGTATCGATACTTTGACTATTCTGAGAATTTTTGAGTGGGGATGTATCGATACATGTATTGATATATAGGATCATGTATCGATACATGGTGATGTGTCGCACATCCAGGCATTTTTAGAGGGGTATTTTTATAATTTCAAGTCCCCTTTATATGCAAAAATAGGGGATCGTCTTCCCTAGATTTTCATTTCGCTCTCTCTTTCTCCTCATTTTGACAGAACCACTCCTCTGCCACTATGAAAACCTATTTTAACTATTTTTTCTCTAAACTCCGCCATTTCAGTTCCTATGAACTCAGAACCAACATCAAAACTCAGATACCTCCTTTGATCGGAGTTCTAACAGTCAAATTACGAGGAATCATGGAGGAGGGGTTATGATGAATAGTAGCCAAAAAGAGAGATTCAAGCCAAAAAGGAACTCTAACTCACCTACGAGTTTGGGTAAGCTTGTTCTTCAGTCTATCTCTCTATTTATACTATCATTTTACGTAGATCTAGGAATAGATAACTCAGACACTGTTTATAAAACCCTAGAATTTGGGGTTTTTCTAATTTATTATTGGTATTGATAAATTAGAGGACTTTGATAGTTATTAGTGTTAAAATTGATGAGAAAATTATAAATAGAGTGGGGTTTGGTAGATGATAGTATATTAAAGAGAGAGAATGTAAAGAGAGAGAGAAGAGTACGAGAGTAGCATTAGCATATATCGCATCATGCATGTACATTATGATAGATCATGATTCTGTGTTTGTATGTGTATCTAGGCGTGGCAGTTAAGACGAGAGAATCTCTGTTGCGAGGAGGACGTTTAGAGGGTGGTTTCCCACCCCAGTACTGTGTGTGGACATAATCCTTTTTCTTCACCTCATTTTATGTTATTTTTAAATAATTATAATGCTAAAGATGATAGTATATGAATATGTATATATGTGACTGAAATGAGGAGGCGTTGGATGTATGTTGTGTGGTGGTCGGGTTGGCCTTTTGCTTGTGATAATGTTAGGATTATTGTGAATTCTTATTTTTTCATGAATGTGAGGTCGAAGGCCTATTGTGTGTATATTTGATAATAATGATATTATGGTTTTGAGAATGAAGGCCATATATATATATATATATATGTGTCTGTGAAATGTGGTATAGTTGAGTGTAATGGTCGGGGTGCCATACTTATTGTTTGGCCTTATAAGCTACCAGTTATTCAATTTACCCTGATGGGCTATTGTTATTGATTTATGATTTTGTGTACCATATTATTGATTATATATGGATGAGGATTGGCCATACAGCTCATGTGGAATGGGTGGAATCCAATAAACTCCGGAGTGTGGATTGGCCATACAATTCAAGGTCGGTTGGGTGGAATCCACATGTCCAGGTTAAAGCATGCTAGCCTTATACTGATATGATAGTATCCCAACCAGGGTTACGAATTAGTCATATAGCTCTGAGAGAGTGGATGGGATCCTATAGACCGAGGGATATTATACATGGACACATCCTCAACCAGGGTTACGAATTAGTCATACAATTTTGAGGGAGTGGATGGGATCCTATAGATCGAGGAGCTATATATATTTGATATTATATTGATTTTCTAAACATATATGTGATGCCCTATTCCATTATAATTGATTTGATAATTATGAGGATTTTTCGTAATCAGTGTTTGGGCCTATAATTTCTATTTTTGTTTATTTATCTACTCATTAAGTATTTTCCCAAATACTCACCCCTCACTTTCCCATTTTAGGCTAGTATAGTCGGACACGACATAGCATAGCTGAAGCGAGACTTCAGTACAGTTTTCAGGTACTCGACTCAGATTTTTACTTTATGATCCACTGAGCTGAAAAACATTTGTAAAGGATGTAATTTTATGTATTTAGCTTGGCCAATAATATTTTGTAATGTATTTTGAAAAAATATAGATGTTGATACTTTTATGATTGAAAATCTTCTATTTTGTATTATTTTATTTGAAAATGAGTTTAAAAACAGGTACTAATGCCTTATGGTTCTAGGAGTGCATTCTAAGTGATAGGATGTATTTCTGAGATTCGCGATGATTGCTACGTGGCCGAATAGAGTCGGGGCGTGATAGATTTTATATTTTTAATATCTAATATTATTATGTCATATTAATTAGTATATATGAATTTGTATAAAGAGTTTGTATTTTTATTATTATTTCTTCTAAAATAGGTATACCTATCACAATACCAAGTACTTCATGCAAATGAATAGCTAATTCACCCATAGCCTTTATATGCCTTTCATTTGCCACACACGAAAGTTTAGAAATCTCATTAGTATAGCTTATCACAATAAAGATTCGAATAAACTTCCTATCAATGTTATAATGGAAGAACATAGTCTTAGGTTGCATAAATCTTTGCTTATAAGAAACTTCATATTTCACATCTGATTTGATAGATTATTTTTAAACAATTATTTAATTAGGGTTTAATCTCATTAAATATGCTTTAGAGTTCCATTTTTTTCAAATTAATTAAAATTAAAGTGAGAGTTACTAACCTTTGACTTGAATTTGATGTAGACAACTTTAGAATAATGAAGTTTCCAAAGATCAAACCACCTTGCTCTTGTTTATGCTTGGTCGAACGCAGAGATGGATAAAGCCAAGAATTTTTTTTCCTTTTTTCTCTTATTTCTTTTAAATGGAATTTGACCCCTTTATATATTAATGTATTAATGACTTAAATGTTCCCATCAAACAATTTAATGGCAAACATGTTTCAAAACTTGTTTAACAAGTTTTATAATGTAAAGTATAAAATGATAAATTATCCTCAATAAACTCTTTAATACTAAACTTGTCTTAAAGTTAGTCAAATAATCTTTGACCAATCTTGTTTAATTTTATTTGTATTCTCTAATATTAATGGAATATGATAACTTTATTAAGTTATATTTAGGTTAATCTGTTAAGCTCTTGAATGCATTCAACTATCTAACATATAAATCGTTTATACTTTTCAGTCAAATGTCATCTTTGAGAGTGTTAGCTCTCTTTGTGAATAACAAATAATATCTATTATCTTTCTTTTAGTAAAACTAAGTATAAGATTATTGATTGTGATTACTTTGGTTCATTATAGTGTTACCATAACCCTACCTTGAATTTTTTCTCAAAGCATATTCATAGGCTTAACGACTATGGTTAACACCTAGCAATATACCATAGTCTCTGAACTACAATAAAGAAAGTTTTCATCGAACCTTTTATATCTGATTGTACATACCATATGGATAATAGAATGTCAACTAAGTTGTCTAATCCCAACTAAGTTAGTGCTCATAGAATGTCAAAACTCAAATAGAGTATGCATTCGATCTATTTTCTAACATGTGTTCATTACTTGATTGTGCATAGGTGATGGAGAGCAAAGGATGAAATCCACACTTTGAAGATTTAGGACAATTTAATGCTAATAAACAAGGTGAAGTACTCAATTAGGAGTTAAAAACCCTACCCAAAGGATTGAAGTACGCTCACTTTGAAGACGAATACATTTTTCTAGTTATCATTTTATCTACTCTCATGAGCAAACAAGAAGGAACTATCCACCCTATTTTTTATAGTAAGAGGATAAGCTCAACACAGGTAATGCCTATAAAATTTGAAATCATAACAATCAAAAATGAAAAAAGTAAGTCATTTTTAACGCTAGTCTTTAGAAAATTAAATGCTTTCATTAGAAAATATCTTTTTCTTTTATCATTTTTATATCAAATTTTAGGAAGAGTAGTAAATCATCCTTATTACTATTTTTTTCATAATTATTCGGGTCTTTATCAAATTCTTATTGCACGATGGACTTGTAACAAGTGATGTAAATTATTGAAAATTTTCTAATGATTGAGATGATAAAATTTAATTCATTAAGAATGGACTGAGTAAAGAGTCTTTAGATGATATTTTATTGACTTTTGAGACGCATTCTTGTAGATTTGTGCAAGGACAGCTTCTCAAATTATGGGATTTATTTTTGGATGAGCATTAACGATATAGTATTGGGAATCTAACTATAAATGACCCTGTTTGCCAATTTCTAAGAAAATTGGATGCGAAGCCTATCCTCGACCCATAAAGGGCGTTTAAGCCCTTATTAGACATAAAATAAGAGGAAGATGTGAGTCATAATCACAACTACCAGTAAATAGATGTGTTTCTTTTATTTTTATTTATGCATTGTTCTTTTTAACTTTTATGTGTGCTTCTCACACTTGGCATGATGAATCCTAGTCACTGCTTCAACTCTTGATCAGTTGATTAATAAATTAAAAAGCTTCATCTATAAGTCTAATCTGATAACAGGTCAAATAAATTGGTTTGGAGAAGAAACCAAAAAGTGTAAGCTAGATTTGACGCTCTGACTGTAAGTTTTTATGGTTTGATTAAAAGTAGGTTTTTTTTTTGTAAATAAATAAATGAATTAGAATATTTGTTAAATATTAATCATTAACCCTTGTAGGAGAATATGTATTGCAAGTTTATCTTTTCAGTAAAAACTAACTCAGGTGATATCTCTTATGCTTTACCTTTTTATTTTTTAACAATGAGGACAATGTCTCAAATTGGTTGGAGGGAGGGATAATTGATATTATATGTTGTGTTTTCTATGTGTTGTTTTTATGTATTATTTGTGTGTAAAAAAAAAGAGTGAGAAGATTCACTAACAGTGTCTGATTTTTGTAAAGATGACTGAGTAAATGATTTTTTTCTTCTTTCAATCCTTGAGACACATCTTAGTAGTGTCATTTTTCAAGCGAATAGTTTTTGTATATTTTTATGTGTTTTTGTTATCATTTGGCCTTGATTTTTAGAATTTATATCAAGATTTTGTTATTTGTTTCTTTTTGGATTATTTAAATCTGTGAACTTTCGTATAGTCATTGGTTAAATGATTGTGTTCATAAATCTATTGAGTAAGAATTTTATAAATTATTCTTATCACACACACACTTTGATGCATAATTGTGGATTGTAAGTTGAGAATTTGATAATATTTATTTTGATAATTTCATTAGAGTTGCATTTAAGGGTTAAAAAGAAAAAAAAGAAAAAAAATATATCATAAATAAATAATTATTCATCTCCTAAAGAGGCTCGTAAGGGTGTCTTAACACCTAATACCCTAAGGCCAACTGGTCTGGGAGTCATTAATTGATGAATTTGTTTAAGTTTAAAATCATTTCCTAAAGAGATTCGAAGAGGTATCTTAAAACCTAATGCCTTAAGATCAACTGGTCTGGGTATTATTAATCGAGGAATTGGGTTATGATTATTGTATATAGTTGTTAAATAAAATTGCCCAAAAGATGTTAATTCTTGTGAAATAATAAGAATGAATTTTGTTCTGTTTTTCAATGAAGCTCTATAATTTATGTGTCACTTTATGCATAAAAGAAGATTTATAGATTCCTTGTTTGAGGGATTTGTGGCTACACTTGAGACTTATAATTGAGAGTTTACTTATTTGAAAATATCAAAAAGAAGTGAAATAATAAATATCTTGTAAGTTAGTTCTTGTTTCAATTCTTTGCCAAATGTTAACGCTTTGTATTGCTAAGAACTAGTAATAAGCTATTTGAGGGTGTGATGAGTTCATAAAAGTGTACGTGCACTAAAATTTAAATTCATTATTTTATACTTCAAAATATGATTAATTCTCTCCATTTATGCATATTTCTAGTATTTGATGTAAAATTTACTTTGTTTATAATTTCAGTTAATTTTTATTTTAATGCAGTGTAAATAAAAAGGACATAATTTTTATCCAAAAGGGCTATTGAGGTGAATCTTTATCCATTAGAAACCTAACTCATTGGGCTAAAACTTTTATGTTTGGTCCAACCATCAATTTAGGCTCTAAGTTATATTTGTAAAGCCATCAATCAAGCCCAGTTATTGTTCCAATACAGCCCAACCATGCTTCAGTGTTTGACTCATATCTTTTGATAAAAATTTTGGATTTACCTAAGACAAGTGGCATTTGAAAGATGAGTTAAATATCTACAACTTTTATGTTTACTATAGAAGTTGAATCATTGATCTTTGAGGTGATTCATGATGTTTTTGTGGTAGATAGAATATTTCAACTTCATTTGTCAAAGTTTTTAACTTAATTGTCAAATTTAGCTCTCATGTTTGCCTATAAATAAGGGTACTATTTTATGTTATGAAAATGTAATAGATGCAATAGAATTAGTTTGTGATAAAATTTACTTCTCTCATCTCCATGTCTTTCTAAAGTACTAGTTAAGGCTAGAAGGTTGATACTAAGGATGTATGGTATATTCTTAAGATCCCATCTTTATTTTTAATATTAAAGTTCTTTTGATTAATTGTATATTCGTGTTTTGAAAATATTTTTAAGCATTTAAACTCTTTGATTTTTATGTAGACATTTGGCACATTGATTGCTTGAAAAAACTTTCATTGATTCATTACAGATATATGGCACAAATAATACTTTGAACATTAAATGTTTTTCTTACATTTTTGTACCACATAATTTAAAGACATTCTTTTAATCAAATATTGATTTTTTTTAAAAAAAATTATTTTTCGTGCATGAAATGATTTTTATCTTCTGATTGGGATAACTCTTTAGTTAATCTCAATTGAGTTAACATAAGGGATCTAGTTTACTTCCATCATCCTAAAATATCAATTTTCAAAACCTTAATATTTTAATTTATTTTAATCTTTATTTAGTAATTCCTTATTTAAAATCAATCCATCATTTATTCTACCTTTGTTATTGGACTTTTGCTATTGGACCTTGGTTTAGACATAACCCAATTGGATTCTTGAAAAAAATAATCCTTGTGGATACGACACTTGGACTCACCGAACTATACTATAACAAAACTACCTATACTTGGGTATAATAATCTAATTGAGATCAGTGAATACTTAAGTATTGAATTTCAAGATTTCTTAAAAGAAAGTGGGATAATCTCACAAATGACTCATTCGTATACACCTTAGCTTAACGGTATTGGAGAGAAGGAATTATACCTTATTAGATATGGTACGATTAATGGTTAATTTCATCGACTTACCATTATATTTACAATGATATACATTATAGATTGTTGTGCACATTCTTAATAAAGTTTCTTTAAAATTAGTCCATAAGACTCTATATGAGATACAGAGTGGTAAAAGATCTAGTCTTAATTATATAAGAGTTTGGGGATATCCAACGTATGTTAGGTTAGTCAAGTTTGATAAAGTTGAGCCTAAATCGGAGATAATTTGGTTTATCGAATATCCTAAAGATGGGTTAGGATATTATTTTTACTTTTCTTCTGATTAGAGAATTTCGATCGGAAGGAATATACACTCCTTAGAGAAAGAGTTTGTTGAGAAAGAAAGCACAGGTAGAAATAATTGAGTTAAAAAAGGAATCTTTTGAACCTTAAACTGATCAAGTTGATACTGAAATGTCCAATCAGCAAACTTCTATACCATTTAATCTAATTTCAACTCAAAAACCAACTAGAGATCTAAGACTCCCAAAGAGATAGAGATTTCTCAATGAATAAGATTTTGAATCTTATTTAGTGGAAGTATCGAATCATGGTGATGATCCAAGGACCTATGAAGAGGCAATCTTGGATAAGGATTCACAAAGATGGCTAGAGATAATAAATTCTAAAATAGAATCATACACATAAATCAAGTCTGGACATTTATTGATCTACCAAAAAAATAATTCTTATTGACTGTAAGTGAATCTTCAAGAGAAAGATTGGTAAAGATGGATAGATAAAGACCTATAAAGTACGGTTAGTTATGAAAGGTTACATTTAGAAATCAGGTTTGGATTATGAGAAAATCTTCTTACCCATTACTATGATAAAATCCATCCGGATTATGCTAGCTATAGCTGCATACTTTAATTATGAGATTTGATAGATGGATGTTAAAATAATATTTTTTAATGATTATATTGAGAAGAATCTGTTTATAAAATAGCCTATGGGTTTTGTATCATCTATCAAACCAAATAAGGTATGTAAATTATATCGATCTATTTATAGATTGAAGTAAGCCTCTTGAAGTTGGAATATCCGATTTGATGAGACAGACAAAGTATTTAGTTTTATTATATAGTTAAATTCTTGGTATTTTATGTAGATGACATATTATTGATGGGTAATAATGTGTGTTTAATGATAAAAGTCAAGCTCTAGTTATCCAAAATATTCTTTATGAAGGATTTAAGAGATACTACATATATTCTTGGGATTCATATATATAAAGATAGACTAAAGAGAATAATTAGATTATCCTAAAAGTTGTACATTGAAAAGATACTGAAAAGGTTTAGCATAAAAAACTCTAAGAGAGGTCTCTTACCTTTTAATTAAGGTCTTCATCTTTTTAAAGATATGGGTAAAGACCAATGAAAAGCGACAACAGATGTGTAACGTCCCATACGCATTAGCTATTGGTAGCTGGATGTATGCTATGTTATATATACGACCTGATATAGCATATGCAGTAAGTGTTACTAATAGATAACGGGCTAATCCTAGAGAGAAACACTGATCTACAGTTAAAACAATCATTAAGCACTTAAAAATGATTAAATATTTGATTCTGAGTTATGGATCTCAAAATTTGATTATTTATGGGTACTCAAATTCAGATTTTTAATAAGATGTGGATGATAAAAAATCTACATCTGATTTTATTTCTATGTAATAGAGCGACTGTGAGTTGAAAAAATTCCAAACAGATAAAAATAGTTGATGCTACTATAGAAGCTGAGTATGCTGCAACTTCAGAAGTTGCTAAAGAAGCAGATTGGATGGGAAAGTTTATATCTGAACTGGGTGTCATTTTTAATAAACTTATCTGATAAGCATATTATGTGATAATACAAATGTTATTGCACAAGCAAAGAAACTTAGAACATACCAGAAATCTAAACATATTCAACAAAAATATTATATACTGAGAGAATTTATTGGTGCTGAAGATATTGTCATATAGAAGATATCTTTAACAGATAATGTGACTGACCCTCTCACTAAAATGATGACACTGAAGTAGTTAAACCAGCATCTTAAGAAGATGGGTATTAGATACAATAGTGAATGACTTTAGTGCAAGTGAAAGTTTATTAGAGTTATATGCCCTAAAATTATTCGTGTTATCGATTTTGGGTATTCTGTATTGAATTACTGTTTCAATATGTACCATACATATTTATCAATAAAAGAAAATGTTTTGATTTCTTATGTATATACTGCTTTCCTTTTTTATTTATATTAATGAATAATACTTATAGAAATGCCAGATAATAGTTATCAAAATTATTCTTTATAGAAGCAGTATCGATTGGGCATCGATATTGTATAATATATGAACCCTATCCCTTAAGTTTATAAATATTATAATAAATTCCTCAAGAGAGTTCATGCATATTAGTGTGTGTAGATCGATAATTAGAGGGTGTGTTAGCTTGAAATTATATTTAAGGAGGTGTGTGGTGAAGAATGTTGAGTTAATAACAAAGAACTAAATTTTTGATCCAAAATAATCTCTAATTAAGAAAAAATTCTTATCGTTTTTATAAAGCTCAAAGAGAGCTTTTCATAGATATATTATTGGTTCCATGAGGAGTTTTGGATTAAAAGTTATGACTAATTAAAGTAACAATCCTAAATTGAAGGAAAAGAAAAAGGTATTGATACCTTGTCAAAGGTATCGACACATTGGCTAGAAGGTGTCGATACCTTTAGGTAAAGGTATCGACACGTTGATGAGTAAAGTCAAAAGAGTCGATACCCTAGAGAAATGTATTGACACGTTGAGACGCAAGGCAGAACTGGGACTTTTTTGACTAAACATGTCGATACCTTAGGAAAGGTATTGACACCTTTCAATGTGGAGAGTCAAAGGTGTCGATACGTTTAGAATAGGTATCGACACATTATGGCATTTATAAATAGTAAAAATCAAAGATGTTGATACGTTTGAGAAATGTATCAATACCTTGTGATATATTGCACCTTAGGGTGTTTTAAGAAGGATATTTTAGTCATTTCATGGCTTATTATATTTGAGTAATTGACACTCATCTTCCTTATTTTCTCGCATCTCTTTTTTCTAAACCCATCTCTCTACTCTTACACCCAAACCCTACCTCACGTAAATCATCACCAATTCTTATCATTCTCACTTGAATTATCTAGCAAATCAACACCAAACCTCAAAAAACTCTTTTAGATTAGAGTTTTACTCGATGATTAGCGAGAAATCAAAAGAGAAGGTCGCGAGTAAATAGTAATTGAGAAGAGGAATCCAGTAATGAGGGGTTTAAAATATAGCTACTAGCCTGGGTAAGTACACCCCTCAGCTTATTTCTCTGATTTGAGATTTCTTTGAGCATGAATTAATAAAAAGAGAGTTAGATCATTGTTCCTAAAACTCTAGAATTTGGCCATAATCCAAATTAGGATGTTTTAGCATGCAATGGTGTTGAGGAAAATGAGAATATTTTAGTAGAGTGAGGATAGGAGGCAGTCAAAAGACTGATAAGAGAGAGAGAGAGAGAGAGAGAGAGAGAGAGAGAGAGAGGGAGAGCAGATTATTAGTCTAATCTCAGGGTAAAGAAGACCATGGCGATAGTTATATTGTCATCTTATGTATCATGGCATGGTATGGCATGAGTAGATTATATAAAGAATTCTGAATTTTAATGGACATATGCATGTAAGATTAGAAGCCATGCCTAAAGTGTCTCCAACGCGAGAATGACATCGAACGAGTGCTTCCCTATTTGAAGTTGAGTGGGTGTTTCCTCCCGTGATCGTTTCTTATATCTATATATATATCTATATATGTGTGTGTGTGTGTGTGTGTGATTGATAATGGGAGACGATGAAATTATGGTTGTATGGTGATCGAGATGGTCCCTTGTTTGTGGTAGATCTAGGTAAAGATTTGTGTGATGTATTTATGGTTAGAGGCTATATATAACTATTGACATTGATGATTGTACATGCTTGTGGCATACTTAATTTAATTATGTTCAATGGCCAGAGTGCCAATGTTGTGATTCTGAGCCTTGCATGCCGTAATTTTATGGTTTTGACCTTGCGAGCCATCGATGATGTGTTTATAACCTTACGTGCTAGAGTTTGGTATGATTTTGAGGCTTTTGAGCCACCTTCCTTGACCTAGGTCATATGGGCCAATTTAGAGTATATTACTCGATGAAGTGAGGATTGTCCAATATATTGAAATCCAACAGACCACCGAGTATTCAATTTAAAGATCTAGTCTATAATTGTTATCATCTTTATGAGGTAAAGACTTGCCTAGATATGGAAGTCCAATAGACTACAGAGTAGCTCTATGAGGTGAGGCTGTCCCATGGAGGGAAGTCTAATAGACCACAGAGCAGATCATTATAGAATAGTTTTATGAGGTGAGGGTTGTTCCATGGAGAGAAACCCAATAGACCACAGAGAGGATTATTTTGGATACTTAAAAAACTCTATAAGGTGAGAGTTATCCCAGGGAGGAAAATCCAATAGACCACTGAGTGGATTATCACAGATAATAGCATAGCTCTATGAGGTGAGGGTTATCCCATGGAGGGAAACTCAATAGGCCACAGAGTAGATTATACATCTTTTTATGAATTTGTCCTTAAAAAAGAGAATGGTAGTCTATATGCTATATGAGATTTGGATATGTGATTTCAAATAAGGACTCCTCATATGTTTTTTTGTTTTCTTATCCATTCACTGAGTATTTTCCCAAATACTCATCCCTTATTTTTCCATTTTAAGATTGTGCAGTCGTGTGCTGACATAGAATAGTTGATCAGAGTTTCAGTAAGATTTCAAGTACTCAACTCATAGTTAAGTAGTATGGTCCACTAAACAGAATCATTGTAATAAACAAATTTGATTTTCTATATTTTCTTAATCGAGAGTTTATTATAATAATTTTCTTGAAACAAATGTTTAATATAATGAAGTGTATGAAGATATATGTGATTCGAATGTATTTAAAATTCTGTTATATTTTGTATGTGTTTTGGCAAATAGATTTTCAAACCAGGTATTATTGCCTTGCATGTCTTGGAATGTATTATAATTAATATAATGTATTTTATAGGCTTATGACAATTGTCACGAGCTTGATGTCCTAGGGTCAGGGCGTGATATAGTAGACACACTAGATATCTCCGATGAATATCATGAGATGATATTGGTATAGATAATATAATCGTTATATCATTAGGATATTAATGTAGATTAACAGTTAGAGAACTATTTTTTAAATGTGACCATAAATATGGTGAATCACACAGAAGTATGATGTCATTGATTCGTCATATAATTCTACTAGTGTGGTAATTATTCCTCATACCTGAGATATCATTTTTGTTTTTTAGTATAGATGTACATGATTTATATGGTGTATAAATACAAGACTAATCATGTCTCATATAAGAAGTCAATTTGATAATGTGTTATTTATATTAAAATATAAGTGATAGTCAAGATGGGATACGTTAACTCGATATAAGATATCGGGGTACTGTTGACCAGATTTAGATTCGAGTTTTCAGTTGGATATTGATAAATGCCTAAACCTAAGTCTTTGGCCAAAGTAACTTAAAGTTAAATGAAAGAGTTTCATAGTAATGAGTTCAATGCATATTAATCAAAAGTCCGAGTGAAAATTGAGTTTAAGGGGTTTTGACATCCGTGAGTCCTAACTCAATTGGGATTAGAAAAACGAAAGAAATAATCAAGTATAAGAGGTTCAAAAAAGACTTTTTTCATTATGGTTTAAAAGTTATAACATATTCTTACATGTTAACCATAGTCGTACTCGAATGGTTTGGAACGAGATCAATGAGATTAATTTCGACTCACTACTAATACCAAGGTGAACTTAAGAGGTCACAATATAAAATTATGGTATTTCTTATTATTGGAGAGAAAAATATTATCTGTAAGAAAGTTATCACTCTCGGAGATAATAGTAGACTGAAAAGTGTAAACGATTTATATGTTAAAAGATTTAACAAAGAGAAAAATGTATTTAATGACCCAATTGTAAGTTATAGTAAGTTACAATATTCTATTAATATTAATAAATATAAATAGAATTAAAATAAATTTGGTTAAAGTGAGTTTGACAGCACGTGGGACTTATTTATAATATTTTTAAAGTATAAGGGCCTAAGTATAATTTTGTATTTACTACGAGTTTGAGACCTAATTGTATTTAATTATAAAGGATAAGGATAGCTTGGTAAATGAACTAATGATAAATATGATCATTAAGTAATTAAATATATTTATTAAGGATAAATATAATTAATTTTGTAATTATCATGAGAGCTCTCTCTCTCTCTCATCTTTTTTCTAGCCTTCGACCAGCAAGGGAAGCACCATAATTATTTGATTTCTTGGAGACAACAACCTTTTGGTGTTGATTTCTTCATTAAATCACTAAAAGGTTAGTGATTTCCATGTATTCTATGCTTAATTTCAGGTATAATGCATGGTTTTGATGAATTTTTGTTATGAAACCCTAACATGATGAAAAGCATGCTATCACACTAATGCAATGCTTCATGGTTTGAATATAGTGCAAACTCTTTTGAAAGTAGATGATGACTACAATGATTAAGAGCTCTAACGATGGTAAAGAACTTTTTATCATAGGTTAAGTACTCCATTGGTTTACCTTTTGACATAGAACAAAATTGATGCCTACATTAATAGCATCATAATCAATCTCAAAGACCTTGCTAAAATCTAAAGCGCTAAGATATATATAATAGTCAATTTCTTCTTGATGAGGTTGCAGCTTTCTTGTGCATTATTATTCCATTTAAAACTTCTTCCTTTTATATAATCTATTATAGGAGCCATAAGCTACTAAAATTTTGATAAATTGCCTATATAAAGAAATCAGCCCATGGAAATTTTTCACATCATCGATAGTTTGGGAAAATTGCCCAAATCTCAATTGTTTTAATCTTGTTAGAATTTATCTTGATTTTTGTATTAGAAACCATATAACCAAGAAAGGTAAGGTTAGTAGTACAAAATTTGCACTTTTTTAGGTTAACAAATAGTCGTTGCTCCCTTATATAGCCTTCAAATACTCCAAATGTTCTTGTGAAGACCTATTATAAATCAAAATATCATCAAAGTAAACAATTATAAATTTTCTAATAAAAAGAGTAAATGCATAAGTTGTTAATCTCATGAAGGTTCTCGGTACATTTGATAATCCAAATGGCATCACAAGCTGCACTTGTAGAGTCTATTTTCCATTTTGAAAGTAGTCTTTCACTCATGTTTTTCTCTTATTCTGATTTGGTGATATCCACTTCTCAAATTAATTTTTGAAAAGATCTTAGCTCTATGAAGTTGATCTAATAAATTATCCAACCTAGGTATGAAAAACCTATATTTAATAGTAATTTTATTGATAGCTTAACTATCTACTTATATACTCTATTATCCATCTTCACTTTATACTGAAGGATTGGAACAACACTTGAACTTATAATTTCATAAATTAAGCTTTTGGTGATCAACTTATCAATTTGTTTCTGTAATTCAGCTTGCAACATTGGATTTCTAGCCTCTTTAGACTTATTCAAATTAGTTATTGGTTTAAGTGGAGCAAGTATTGTTTTTTTCCTATGTTTAACAAAAGAATAAGTATTTTGAAACCCACTATACGAAACTTTTCTATCATATTACTAGGGTTTACGTAACAACAGATGACATGCATCCATTAGTACCATATTATACCAAATTTCATCTATATAATTTTTTCCAACTAAAAAAGAAACGAGGCATCATTTAGTTACTTTTAAACCATTTTTTTTTTGAAAAAATTAAATCTTGTATAGTTGATGTCACACCCTGACCCTAGTCGGCCACGTGGCAATCGCTGTAAGTCCCAAAAATATATCCTATCACCTAAAATACACTCCTAAGACCCACAAGACATTAATACCTGTTTTCAAACTCATTCTCAAATAAAATAATACAAAATAGAATATTTTCAAACAAGCATATATTACAACTGTATTTTCTCAAAATACATTACAAAGTATTCTCCGCCAAGCCAAATACATGAACATTCTTTACAAGTGTTTTTCAGTTCAGTAGACCATAAGACAAAAATATGAGTCGAGTACCTGAAAACTATGCTGAAGTCTCGCTTCAGCTATGCTATGTCCCGTTCAACTACACTAACCTGAAATGAGAAGTGAAGGGTGAGTATTTGGGAAAATACTTAGTGAGTAGACAAGAAAACAACATAGCAAATGAATATATATACACTGATTTCAAAAATTCATCGAAATCCTAAACAAATATGATGTGGCATAATTTATATAACTGTGAAAGTTAATACAAGTCAAATACGCATATAACCCCTCGGTCTATAGGATTTCATCCACTCTCTCTGAGCTATATGGCTGATTCATAACCTTAATTGGGGATGTGTGCTCATGAATATATATATATATATGGCTAGCATGCTATAACCTGAACATGTTAGATTCCACCCATCCATCTTGGACTATATGGACAATCCACATTCTTAGGTCTATTGGATTCCACCCACTCTCTACAAGCTGTATGACCAATCCTCACTCATATGTAAATCATTAACATGTCATACATATGATAAATAAACATCAATGGCTCACCAGGTCAAAACCAATAAAATAAATATAGTGGCACACAAGGTCAAATACCAACCATGGCACCCCAGTCATTATACATACACAATTATGCCACATCCACAATATATCATACAAAAATATCATTTGCTATTGGCCTCCGACCTCAATCTTGTAACCTCACGTTATCAATAAATATAAGCATAATAGGCCTCTGGCCTCACATTCATGGCAATTTAGGTTTCATCACAAACCTATTCTATCATAAATAAGGGGCCCTCCCAACCACCATATAACATACATCCAATGTCTCCTCATTTCAGTTATACGTATACACATTTGTATTCTATCCTATCATTTCTAGCATTATAGTTATTCAAAAAATAACATAAAAAAAGGTGAAGGGAAAAGAACATGTCCACTCACTGTTCTGAGGTGGGAAACCACCCTCTGGGTATCCTCCTCGCGGCGAAGATCCTCTCGTCTCGATTGTCATGCCTAGATACACATACAAATATAGAATCGCGATCATAAAGTACGTGCATGATGCAATGCATACTCATACTACTCTTACACTCCTCTCTCTTTCTCTCTCTTTAACATATTGCCATAAATGATCTCGCTCTACTATCAAGTATGTTTCATCTATTTCAAGACTAATAGCTATCAAAGCACTCTAATTTATCAATACTGACGATAAATGAGAAATCTCTTAAAATCTAGGGTTTTATAAACAGTAACCTAAATCTTTATTCTCTCAATTTATGCACAATGAAGGCTAAAAATGAAGAAATGAGCGTAGGGATAAACTTACCCAAGCTGGTAGAAGTGTTTTGAGTCCCTCTTTGCTCGATTCTCTTTCTCAATTACTATTCTCCTCAACCCTTCCTTCTTAATTTATCTCAAACCGATGGTTAGAACTCCGATCCAAGGATATTTCTGGGTTCTGGTATTGATTTTGAGTTTATAGGAATCAAAATGGTGGAGTTTGGAGGAGAAATGACTGAGATCAGTTTTGAGAGTGAGGGATAAATGTTTTTTACTATTTCAATAGAAAGAGAAAGCAAAGAAATCAAATGAGAAAGATGATCCCTGTCTTTGCATAAATAGGCTGTGAAATCACTTAAAGGTGTCGATACATTTCAAAACCTATTGGTACCTTTGGTATTTTGCTTGCAACGTATCGATTTATTTGGTTAAAATATTGTTCACAAGCCTGCAAGGTGTCAATATCTTTCCCAATATATCGATACGTTTCATCACAAGGGGACTTCATCTTCGTCACCAGGGTGTTGATACCCTTGCTAAGGTATCGATATGTTTGGTACTATTTACTGTTCATCATGCCTTTAATGTATTAATACGTTTGGCCCTCAACTCTGAAAGGTGTCGATACCCTTCTCTAAAGGTATCGTCACGTTTGACCTCAAACAATAAACGTATCAATACCTTCCTCTTAAAGGTATAAATACCTTGCTTCTGGCCTTCTTTTCGAGGACTATTACTTCAAATGGTCATAACTTTTGGTTCGGGTATTATCTTAGAACCTATAATATATCATCAGAAAGCTCTCTCCAAGATATATAAAATCTAATTGGAGATGATTTTGGGATTAAAAATCCAGCTCTTTCTTAGAGAGTCTTATCCCACACCATAATCTTGTTCAAAATGCATCTTCAAGTTTTATACCTTCTCGTGCACAATCTAAACACGATAACATGCACAAAAGCTTTTGAGTGATTTAATATTATATCTATAATACTCAGGGATGGGTTTCGAACTCATCATTATTTAATTATTTTTATTGGATAAATATTCAATTACATAAAATTTAAAAAGAGTGAAATTCATTCAATTTTTGGGGTCCTTCTCCACCAATGTGAGGCATCTATGGGAGGGTTTAAGGAGGGTTTTAAGTGAAGAGGCCTCATGGTTTTGAGACTCCCCTTCATCAAATAAGAAAGCTAGCTAGGTAAGCACCTAAAGCCCTTCATTTACTACCCTTTGTTTGTCATTGAAAAGCATGGTTTTAAGCTTTATTTTTTAGAGAGAGAAACTTCAATTATGCATGTTTTAGGCCATTAGGAACCAATAAATGGTATCAGAGCATGTTTGGTTGATGACAAGGGTGTTTGTTTGCTTGATGTTTTGGTGAAATCCTAAATGGGTGTCATTTGGGAGAACTTGATGCCAACTTGTGATTCTTGATGGGGAATTATTTTCGATCAATTCCATTGTGTTTCTAAAACTTGTTATATGATAAATGAAGCTTAGGAATGATGGGAGAAGTTGGCAAAGTGAGAAAGTTGAGTTTTGAACTCAATTAGGTGTCATTTGGGCATCATGTTTTACCATTGTGTTTGTCAAGGGTTTTTGTGTATCAAATGGGCTTGGTGATGTGTTTTGGTATTTTTTTCCAAGTATTTGGATGTGTTATGATGTGATTTGTGGCTTGGTTTTGGTTTGAAATCTTTTGGAATTAAAAAGAAAAAATGGCAAAGTTTTGGGTATAAGGAAAATTTCGGCCAAGCTAGTGTAAGCCATGCACCCATCTTCCTACTAGGGTACGGGCACATGTAGGACACGTCGCCTACACTAGCTTGCTAGCCACGCCCCATCCCATTCGCACCGCATGCCCACTGCCCCTCTTCTTACCTAAAATATTTTTTCTCAAATTTTTTTGTATAATTGAACTTCGAACACATCTTGACTCACATTTTAAGTGATAGTGATCACTTATTAGCGTGTTTAATGAAAATGACACATCGACCTTTCTCAGGGGCAAAATTAAAATTTCAAAAATATTAATTATTTGATAATTAATTAAATTATTTTATGTAGTTTTAAATATTGATTTAGAATCAATATATGCAATTGTTGAACAAAAAATATTTATTTAGGTATTCAAATGTTGAATAAATAAATAAATATTAAAATTATTTATTTGAGAAATAAATTAAATATATATTAAATGTTTATATGATAAACTTGTAATATAGGCTTGATTATACAATTTTGATTGTATAAAAATTTAATATGTATTTAAATAGATTAAATACATATAGGACTATGCTATAATGTTTTATTATGTGTTTAATAATGATTAAATGCATAAACATGTATATATAGGGTATATATATGTTAATATTTTTATATTTCATTAAGTGTGCATATGTGCAAGTTGTATGTGTAACACCTAGTTTAAGTCTATCAACAATATTGTCCGCTTTGGCCCAACCATTGGGGCCTCACGATTTTGTTCTTGGTAATAGGTTATCTTGAGAACTTCCCAAGAGGTCACCCATCTTGGTACTGCTCTCGTCCAAGTACGCTTAACTGCGTAGTTTTTGGAGTTAAACCACCACTCATCCCAAAAGACCTTGTTGACAACTTGGTTCCAACTCTACATATATAGCCCAGTAACTTTCTCTGCCATTCTGATGTGAGATTCAGTTCATCCCTGCCATCTTAGAAGTTTGCTAGAAGCCGCTTCTTACTCAAGCACCCTCGCCCCGGTGCCACTTCCCGCCCTCATCGGACTGGGATTATCACACCTCAACCCGTGGGGCCCACCTGTGGCAGACGTCACAGACCTCCAGGATGCACTCAATCACACAGAATACCCCCTGTAGGCCTGTAAGGCATTCACAAAACCTGTTTTCAAAACATTTCTAATAGCAAACCAACCTAACACCCAAACTCCAAGTAGATAAATATAAGCCACAAACACTTCAAAATATATATATATCTGTGTGCGCACAAAAAAGTAAAACATTCATCATAATAAAGTTCACGGGATCCATCCGTCCTAAAGTAATTTAAACATTTATTACAATTCTGTTTATAAATCTTACAAGTCTCATAAGAGAAAGAAAAGTCAAAAAGACCACCAGTGGACTATAGATTCTAAGAGCAATCACCACCACTAGGCTTGACCTAGCGCTTACCCTGAAACTGAAAGTGTGAGGGGTTGAGTATACGGGCGTATACTCAGTGAGTGAACAAAATAAAACACACTTTAGAAGAATTTAGCATACATTTACACACATGCAATAAACCAACAGAAAAGCTTGTTTATTATAAAAGTTTCCAAAACCACTTTATAAAATCATTGGGCTGGCATCTTTCCCGGTAACTACCCTGGCCGTGGGTGTTTTGAGACCGTCAGTGGATTTTGTATGCAAAGAAAACATGCTAGTTTATAAAAATGGGTTTCATATGCGAAGATTATAAAATATACAGTTTTATTTAAATAGGGTGCCTAACACAGACGTTTGCCTCGAGCCGTCACGGGGTGACATCCACAACTAACTCGATGAGACTCATAGGTGGACAATCCCATCACAATATCACAACGCCAAAACTACCATAATCAAATATCGGTCCACTTATGCAGCCTCCACTCATCTAGGTGACCTCTCTCTCAGGTCAATCCTAGGCTACCACTATACACTCACCTGGGGGTCCACATCCGATGAACACCTCCCCAGGCTACCACCTTGTAGCTACAGTAAACCGACACACAAGGTCGTTATCATCAATGCACATAATAACAAAACTTGGCCCTCAGGCCGTATCATCTGAAGGTTCTATGGCCTAAATCATACTTGAAATGTAAGTTTTTCATCCAAAACCCTAGGTTACCAATCATGAAAACCAAGAGGATTCAAGAGTACTAACCTTAGGGCTTTTGTTGCCCTAGGTGCAAACATTCTTTTGTGATGAAGATGAGGACCAAAACCATAGCCCCTCTTCACTTGACACCTTCCTCTTCTTCTTCTTCATGTGGCCGAAATTTTGGAGCTTGAGAGAG
>JAVXUL010094994.1:0-21324 GCA_035590515.1 Trichilia minutiflora | reverse complement strand
TATCGAATTTTTACTGTTCATAAATTAGACTCATGCCAAACCGAACTGATCCAACCCATTTATCATCTCTAATGATGATTTATTATGCTGGTTTAACTTTTTCTTAGTAAGAACTGTTCCGATTCTTAATCAATTTATATAACAAGATAAATTAAAAACCTCTCTCAATATTTAATTCCCAATTTAACATATTTGGACACTCGATGATGCAACACTAATCCTGTACTCCATTATATTTATTGCCTAAAGAAACAAATTTCTTCCCACGTAATTGCCAAGCTAGATTGCTTGAGCGTATACATCAACTTGAGGTGATGCGCAGGATTTAGGAAATCCTAACACTAAGACACAGTTCCACTTGATATGTATTTCCAAGCCAAATTTCATGGAAACACAAACTTTTGTCGATTGAGTTGGCTGCGAATGATAAATGGTAAGCTGAGAGATGATTGAAGAAGAAGAAGAAATTAAATTTCCCAAATAGTAAAGTGGTCCATTCTGTTACTATAAATCGAATAAAAACAGAGACAGGAATTGGGGAAACTTCAATTGTCTACGGCAAAGATGAAAAGAGAGAGATGAGATAGGGAAAGACTGATCAATCGACAGAGTGAAAACAGTTCCATATGCTGTGCTATTGCCCATAAAAGAATAAAGGGAGGGCAATACTTCAGGTGAAGGCTACATATAAAACGGATCGATGCTTCATTCATTCATCGGTTTAAGAATGTTATTATGTTATGATGGTATTGATCATCCACATGATAGACCATTAATGGTATTGATCATCAATTTATTTATTAGCCAATTCCAACGGTAAAGATTACAAACCAAATGTGGAATCCGTATTCGCCAAACATTTTTCCATTTTCTTTCTTCCGATGTGGAAATTTTGAATTGGTTGAAATAGGAACAAAACAGAAGGACGCAAGGGAAGACCAGGATTTTACGGCCGAATCATGGGCCGTTAATTAACAGTGGACCGAAGTATGGGTCCCTATACAGCTGCACAGGAGTGTGGAGAGAGCGAGGTGTACCGTGCTTCTGTGCCGTAGACGGACGGTCACGACGGGACCCCTCGTGTCACGTAGGAGCTTAACACAGTGGCCACGTAAGCGACAAACAACAGGCTACTTATAAATCTTCTCTAATCTCCTCTCTACCAATCGTAAGCTTTCACCCACGTGGGCATTTGGACCCCACATCACTATAAATAGTAGAATCAATTTATTGATTTCTAATTAATTAATTAATTTTATATCTAGCAATAACTTTTCTGTAATAACACCTGAGTCCATAATTTATCTTAGTTACAGCTAAAGACATGTGTTTCTAATTTAGTTCTTAAAAATCCCTGTTGTGTTGTCACATTTCTTTTATCAAAAAATATATTTTTTTAATATTGTTAAAAATAAAGTAAATAATTTCTCAATTATGAGAGAGAATTGAACCCTAAATTTTTTTAAATTACTTAAAAAAATATTGATTAAATCAACAACTAACATAATATCTCTAAAATATTTTACCTTTTAGCATATTTCATAAATAAATAAAATAAAAAACCCCAAGGATAGTCTAGTGATGGAGGACGAATTTGTACGGGTTTCGTATCTCTGGTTCAATTTTTACCTTAATGTTTTTTTAATTGAAGCATTAAGGGGTGAGATCAGGGATTTTATTTTGTATTTAGTATTATTACGAGTGGTTTTTGTGTACGTAACCTGCAATATAAGACAGCTGTCAGGTGATCTATATAGTCCCGTCTTTAAGAGATTGTATCGATCCTAGTGATTTTTGTGCATACATTCTATAATTTAAGATGATTATCAGGTGATTTATGTGATCTCGTCTCTAAAAAATTGTGTTAGTTCCGTACAAGGCTGAACGCTTCGATGATAATTGATTATAGGAGTTTTCCTTTAAATAATAAAAAAGAAAAAAAATTTCATAAAAAAATTAATTATATGATTGTTTTATGAATTAGATCATCTTGTTAAGAGACTTCTTTGTTCTAGAAAAATCTTGGTGGTAGAACAATTATATCATTATATGTTAAAATTTGTAATGGTATCTAATAAGAGGGACTTGTATTAAATAAAAGTTCAGGCATTTTATCTGTAATATTTAAAAATATAGGGACTTAAATATTATTACTCCATAATTTTAACCTACCACTTCTTCTCAGTACAGTCATTATATATTCAATATTTTTGGCTTTCTTCATCTAGTTGATTCTTCCTTCTTCACTATCCCCTTTATTTTATTCTTATCACTTCGTTTACTTTCCCCATCGTAGCCTTTTCTTTCTGCTGGAAAATTTTCCAGATTCTTCTGCCTCTGATAATTTCTCGATATAATTTGATCCTATGCGGGTTAATATATACGGAGAGAACTTGCTTTTTACAGAGAGATATTGAAATGGGCGACTCTTCTGCTTCATATATTCACATGGTAAGCTGGTGATCATAGGGCTACCAGATCATCCTAGCTAGCTTCACGGTTGCTTTAGTCCCTATTTTTCTGCGATTATTGGATTGATTTATTATTTGGTGATGATCATGATTTATATATGATGATGGATGGTGATCGATGCAGGTGCACCATCTTATAGAAGAGTGTCTCGTATTCAATATGAGCAAAGAGGAGTGCATGGAAGCTCTCTCCAAACATGCAAATATAAAACCAGTCATCACATCAACAGGTATATATCATATCAGGTGCCTTTTTCTGCTTCAGTTCAAAAGCAGGCCATCAACTTCACGAAGCATATGCTCACTCTCACATGAAAAAATCTTACTTCACCGATTTATATACATACATCATACATAGCCATACATTTTTATACACGTGGGTAAAATCTAAAACCTGTGTACTTTTGTTTCTCTAGTGTGGAAAGAATTGGAGAAAGAGAACAAGGAGTTCTTTGAGGCTTATACGATGAAGAGAGCTGAAAGAGCTAAAGTTATGGAGATAAGAGGAAGACTCCATTCTACTATTAGAGATTCCAAAGATTAAATGTTAAGAAGCCATGTCAGTTCAATCCGACAACTGTTAGGCTTGGGTTTGGCAATTTAGCAGACTGCAGTGCAGGTTAATTATTACTGTAATAACCATAGCAAAAGTTCCTAGGTATGCAAAAGATCATGATCATCAAGTCCAGTCCCGGTCCCCTCTGTACGTCAGCACTTAGCAGTAGATTACAGCCTTTCACTGGAGAGAAGAGAGGAGAGAAGAGAAAGTAAGGAAGAATAAATAATATTGGATGGTAAGGAAAACGACGCCGTATAAGTTGGAATCTTGGCTACGAACAATTAATTAATAAATCAATAAACAAACCAGTAGTTGGGAATCGTGACGGCAGGTGAGATGGGCATCCGCATGAAGCGATGACACGTTGTAAACGTGGCACCGCCTTCTTTGTTTGATTGTCTGCTTGTCTTCGACCTCTTAGTCTGTGTAAATTTCACGACGACGTATTGGATCTTGTTTTCCACTTGCTCTTGCTTTTGCTCGTCAATAATTATGATCTCTTAATAATTAATTTAGGCTGTTTGGATTTTTTTTTTCTTATGTATTATTAGTAATCTTTTGGGAATAAATGAAGCGAATGTCGGGATGGATTTTGGGACCGTTTCAATGGTTCCCGTCATTTGTCACTATCCAAAGATTTTAGGATTTTTGTTTGATAATTGGATCCAATTTGGAGTTGGGTTTGAGCCGACCAACGTTTGGCGTTTTGAAGGTGTTGGAATCTTTGCTTGTATAATTTTTGGGTATTTTCAAAAACTTATTCTGAGTAAAACGAAAATATTTGAAAATTTACATAAATATCCTCTATTCACATATACTTATTTATGTTTTCATTCAATTACTATTATCGTGAAGAAGATATTTCAGTAAAAATATTATTTAAAAAAAATCACTTAACTCACTCCTCCTTTCTCATTACTTTACTCTAGTAAATCATATTATTGAAGTAATAATAATAATAATAAGATAAATTTTACTTAAAATTTTAAATAAATATACTAATTTAAAATAAAATAAAAAAATAAATATGCAATTATATTAATTAAAAGATAACATAAAAAATACAGATATATTAATTTAAAATTAAATAATATTCACAATAAATATGTAAATATATTAGTTTAAAATTATACTCTGCTATAATGAAAACATGTTATAAATAATTTTAAAAATTTATCTTTTAATTAACTTTTAAATTATAATTTTAAAATTTTAAATATAACAAAATTAATTAAAAAATATTCTGAAAAAACAGTTAAACTGAACCAGGAGAAATGCACCATCCCATGCCACCTGATGACGACATGGAGAACAGACCAAGCATTTAATTTGAAGCGCAAGAGACAATTGTCGAGCTCAAATAACCAACTTCAACGGTTGATGTTAAATGCATTGAAGGTACATGCAATGACAGAGAGAAGCATTTTGGGATTCCAGTTTCCACTAACATGGCCTTCGAATAAAGTAACACCTACGCCTTAACATATTAAGGTTATGATTGATGTTGAGATACTGAAATTATATAATTATTATAATACAAAAATTAAAATATTAAATATAAGTATTTTTTTCTATAATCTAATATTAAATTTTAGATGTTGAAAATGTGTTTGTTTTATCAAAAAATTACATATAAAATTTTATTAAATTAAATTTGTAGCTTAAATCTAAATAAGAATAGTTTGAATGAAAAAATAATTTTATTTTTTAAAAAATATTTCATTATATTTCATTATTTTTTAATATTTAAATTTTAAAATCTTCTTTTCTCTATCCATCTGCTCATATAATATATTAAAATTTATAACATATAAGTTTTTCAAGAAAATTTCAGATTATGACCATTATTTACGGTCATTTTATTTTTTTAATCACTCTAATTCAACATTTAATTTTTAATTATTGAATAAAAATAACTTTATTTTACCATACAGTGATAACTGATAACTACTAAAATAAATATTTATATTTTTAATTTGCTTTATTTAAGGGGTTGGTGAAATTAAAAAATTAAAAGAGTAAGACCATGAGCTTTCAAAGTTCGACCCTTAGCCATTCTATTAACATGAACCCGGCGTTTCTACCTCTATCCGACATCCTCCCTTTTTATACCTTATTTTTTAAGAATTTTATCTTGGTATGTGTTTTTACTAACATTTATGTAATTCTTCATTTAGATATATATTTTGTTTAATTATTTTGTTTGTATCATGAATTTGATGTAATGAAATTTCAATTTACCGAGGAAAGTTGAACAAGGAGGTTAGTGGGTCTAGTGTTTGTAATTATGCACCCGAATTTTTTTGACGAAATGTAAGAATGAAACTAGGTATGGAGGGGACTATCAGCAATTTGGGGCACTGTGTTAGGTTAAATGAGTTTTTTATTTTTAATTTCTTAAAATTATGTTTAGAATTTGTTAATTTAAATTTAAATTTTTTTATTTTTTAAATAATTTGTTAATTTAGATTTTAAAAAAATTATGTTAATGATTTCTTAATTTTATGAATATTACTTTTATATAAAAAAAAATTTAACTTAATTTTTGTTGCATTATGTGATTGTACGGCTGTAACCGGATCGTAGTTGACACAGTGAATTATTCGAGTTTAACTCGATTTAAAACTCGAAATTTAAAGTCAATTATGTGATACTCGTGTTTGGACCCCGAGGGTGTATTTATAATTTCTCATATTTTCTTTTCATGCATTTGTATCTATTATGCATACTGATTGTTCGTCAGCACAGTTTCGGGGATATATTTGAAATTTATGTTAATTAGGAAGAGTTGAAAGTATGCACGTCGGGACCCCGTTAATGGTTTTCCATTTTGAAGAGGATTTAAGTGAGAATTGTTATTTTTATAGGTTCGATCGACCGAATGGCTTGGTTCGTTCGATCGACAATTTGGTGACTCTCTGAAAAATTTCGACAACATATTCGTTCGAATGAATGGGGGATTCGTTCGACCGAATCAACGTGAAATGACAAAAATTACCCTCTTCTAGAAGCTTTTTCTTAAGAAAATTTAAGGGTAAAATAGTAATTTCGTCCTTTTTTTATAAATAGGGATCAGGGGGTCAAATTTCTACGGTTTCTTCTTCTTCTTTTCTCCTTCCTCTCTTCTCTTCCTCTCTTCACGTTATGCTCTCTACTCCTTAAACACTCACATCCTATTTTCATCTTTTCCTTGATTTCTCTTCACCACATGGTCACATTCAACTCCCTAAACTCGTGGGTAGCTTTGATTTGATGATTGGAGCGTAAAATCAAATTTGGAGAGCTAGGGTTTCGGGAGCTATTTTGTTTTTTTTTTAGTTTGAGGCCAAATCGAAGCAAACCAATCACACCATGAGATTCGTAGCTTCGTTTCTAACTCGTTTATATGTTCATTTTCGCATTTTAATAACTTTGTTTCATATGGATTTCATTGTGGATTTTCATAGATTTATCACGTTCATTATAGTTTTTAAGTAATATTTAAGTTGTAGAGGAGTCGAGAAAGTCGTAGGAAACTAGAAATATGAATTCAAAGAAATTGGTTGAATGTGAACAGTAATTGGACTGTTCCGACGAATGTGTGGGGTTCGCAAGTCAAAATGATGGAATTGAGCTGTATTATGCTTGTATGATCATAATGTAGGTTTATGGTAGAAATGTTTGGATAATTAGATAAATAACAGGAATTTTAGTCGATTTCGAGTAATTATTCGATTTTAGGGAACCCGGGGTTAGCTTGCATTGCATGTGCACGCATAAGAGTTGTATGAGCATTTTGAAAATGTATATTGATATATTTTGAATACTTGTGTTTAGGCGACGATACACGAGCGAGGTATCCGCATGACACTTCGAGGAACGA
Source organism: Trichilia minutiflora (assembly GCA_035590515.1). Taxonomy (NCBI): domain Eukaryota; kingdom Viridiplantae; phylum Streptophyta; class Magnoliopsida; order Sapindales; family Meliaceae; genus Trichilia; species Trichilia minutiflora. Next base: position 14,432 of record JAVXUL010094994.1, on the reverse strand, counting down.
GGAAAACTAGGGAATATAGACCCTCCTTAAGCTGTGAGTGGACTCTTTTTAGTTTTACTATTCTATTTAAATCCTATTTTATAAACATATGATAATATACGAAGATAATATAGATGTTTTTGCTTATTAATGTTTGTTATGTGGTTTTATATTGATTTCGAAATGATTTGATCTATATGTGTGTTTTTATATGATGATATGGCCAGTGGGCCAGATTTACACTTGTTATGTGATACTGCGTCTAATGGGCCATGTTTTGTATTTGTGATTATGATATGGCCTGTGAACCATGATTTATAATATGTATATTGGCGATAACAACCTTGTGTGCTAGTTTGTTTATTGTAACTACAGCGTTGGTAGCCTTGGGGAGTGTTCACTGGGATGTAGACCCCAGGTGAGTGCTATAGATGGTAGCCTAGGGATGGCCTAGGAGAGAGGTCGCCTAGGTGAGTGAAGACTAAACAGGTGGTCCTATTATATATTGATATGTTGATTGTGATATCGTGTGGGTGATGTAATTGATCACCTGTGAGTCTCATCGAGTTTGTCATGGTTGTCACCCCATGGCTGCTCGAGGTAACATCAGTGGTGGACATGTTTTCTGGAAAACCTTACATATTTCATTTCTTACATTTAAATCTATTTTTGTAAATAGCATGTTTTACCTGTATATAAAATCCACTTATGGTTTTGGGATTCCCTTGGCCAGAAAGATCGCTGCTATTATAGCTAGCTCAATATTTTATGATATATGGTTTTGAGTCTTTCAAACTAAAAGCAATATTACTGTTTTGTAGAACTCTTTATGATATTTTAATGCGCTTATTACGGTATCAATAACATTTATTTATTTATTTATATTTATTTTGGTTCACTCACGGAGTATACTTCCGTATACTCACCCCCTCACCTTTCCGTTTTTTCAGGTTAATCTAGAGTAAGGTGATAGTGATGATCGCTCCATAACTTGGAAGCTTCAGGTATAACTATGTCGATTCACCCTGCTTGATTCTTAGTCCATTGGTATCCACATTTTATTTTCTTTTATGTACGAAACTTTTATAATTGATAAACAAATTTGTAATAAATATTTGATTTATGTTGAATCTTGCCAACTTATATTTGATTGAGTATTTTATAGATTGACAAATAAATATATTTGAAGTGTTGAGGCCTCTTAATTTTCTGGACTTGTAGTTTGGGTGTTTGGTTTTGAATATATTAGAAGTGTTTTATGAAAAATATTTGGAACAGGTTTTTGATAAATGTCTTACAGGCTTACAGGGGGTATTCTATATGATTTAGTACATCCTGGAAGTCTATGATAGTTGTCATGTGTGGAACCCATGGGTTGGGACGTGATAAATAGTATCTAAAAATCCCTCTTTGAAATGCCACAAACCCTAAACTTTGAAAGACCCAAAATTATTTAATTTTTGATTCGTTTTGATTCAAGTTGGCGTTGGAATTCATCTTCTGACGTTGTATCTAAGTTGTTTACATTAATTTCAACACTCAATTTCACTCGAATTCAGAAGCCCCAAATCTTCCAGAAACCCTAGGTTCTACCTCTTGTTAATCAAATGGTAGACTTTTCAAAGAAGCGTAAGGACAAAGGCAAAATAATAGTGGAGAGGTCAAAAATAAGGTTTGATACTGAGAACTTCGTTTCGTTGGATATGGCTAAGTAATTTGATCAAAAGTTTAAGGATAGATAGGTTAATCTATGTCGTTTAATTGATAGGAAATTGATTGAAACCTTCAATGTTGATAGGTCAATAGAATGCCTAGGTTGGAATAGCTTGTTGAATCTTCAGGAGCCTGTATACCCTAGGTTGATAAGGATATTTTACAATAATTTGGTGTTTGATGATGAACTATTTTCCATCACATCCCGAGTTCCTGGGGTCGATATATTCTTTGATCCACAAATCCTGAACAACATTTTAAATGTGTCTAATAAAGGTATAGTTTGGTATGGTTCATCTGATTTTTTCAATTTTGTAGGGTTACCAACTTCATATATACTAAATCCTATTAGAGATGATGAACTCATACCTGAGGGAGGATATACACATCAAAACATGATCCTTTTTGTACAATGTAAAATCTTTTATAGTATTATTTTCATGGTTTTTTTGCTTAAGGGAGGACATTATGCTGATGTTAGCTATATTGATAAATATATACTTTATTCCATTAAGAGTGGAAGATATGTAAACCTGGGATACACCATCATTCATCACATGGTGAAAGTCTCTCGTCATCCGACCTCCATCTTACAATATGGCTAATTCCTCACCTTGATATTTAAGATGTTTGATGTATTCCTTGAGAATGAAGAAGCGATATGTCTCTCTCAAAAAGATGCTTTCAATTTTGCCTCGGTTAATCGCATCGGCTTCATGAAATCGAAGGATGGCACGTGGGTTAGGAAGACAAAATCAAGGCAGCATCCTCCTTCTACAAACCAACAGTCACATACATTACCTTCTCCACCACCGGCATTCACTATTCTTTCATCATCATCCGATCCTTGCTTAACAAATGAGTCTCATCCTTCAGCTCCTTCATCCTTGACAGACATTTGCTCCCAGATGGCTGTGATGTACACCCGCCTATCTGATCTACAGAACGCCGTAGACACTTGCTTTAACACTCTACAAGGTGAACTCCAAGTATTCTGATATGAGACGGAGCGCACTCTAGCTGAAGTCTTAGACCACCTATGTAACATACTTTGATGGTTTCATACACATCTGCAAGTGTAACATTGTATCTAAAATACCATTTTTATTTTTTTGCTTTCTGATTAATTAGTTGATGTTGTGTTACGTATTTAAACTCTTTCCATGTTTACAAATGTGTACTTTTGAATTTGCTTTTCCTCATGGGTTGTATTGTTATTTAGTATAACTCTTTCCATGTTTACAGATAAGTTCTTATTTATGATAATTTCTAAGTTGTATGGTTTGAAAGTGTTGTTTTCAATGATGTTTAAAAGGTCAATTTAAAATGTGTTTGAGAGTATAGTTTCAAACATAGTTTGAAAGTATTATTTTAAACTATGTTCGAAAGTGTAGGCTTAAATTGTATTCAAAAGTGCAGTTCCAGACTGTGTTCGAAAGTACAGTTCTAAACTTTGCTCGAAACTGCAGTTTAAACTGTGTTCGAAAGTACAGTTCTAAACTTTGCTCGAAATTGCAGTTTAAACTGTGTTCGAAAGTATAGTTCTAACCTGTGTTCGAAAGTATAGTTCCAACTTGTGTTCGAAAATGCAGTTCAAAACTGTGTTCGAAAGTATACAGTTTTGAACAAAAATTTGGATGTATTCTGGCAAAATGTATAAAAAATTCGATCAATCAATTTGGACCTCTCGATTGATCTATATTTTTGTTGTATTCTACCAGAATGCGTAAAAAATTCGATCGACCAATTCGGGCCTTTCAATTGACCAATATTTTGATTATATTCTAGTTGAATGCATAAAAAATTCGATCAATCAATTCGAGCATCTCGGTTGATCGAAAAGTTGGTTGTCTTTTGACAGAATGAGGCCAAAATTCGATCGATCGATTTTGACCTTTTGGTTGATCAAAATTTTAGTTATATTCTGACAAAACGTATAAAAAATTCAGTCGATTGATTTTGGCCTTTTGGTTAATCGATTTTGGCCTTTTGGTTGATCAAAATTTTGGTTGTATTCTGGCATAATGTATAAAAAATTCGATCGATCGATTTTGGCCTCTTGGTTGACCGATTTTGGCTTCTTGGCTTTCGTCCAACAGTAACTGATGATGACGTTTTGTTAGTCTCATTGGAATAATGTGATTAAAGTAATATTAGGAATGAAGACTTTTGTGCACAAATTTATGTCACATTATCTACAAATTTATGTATGATCTTTCACATTTGTTAATAGTACCTGAACGTGTCGGATTACCATGAAATTCTTTGTCAAAAAGCTTTGAAGTTGGAGTATCAGTCAAATTAATGTATAAAATTATTTTAAGAAATACAAGTTTCTATCACCAGGAAAAAACATATTAGACTAGAATAAGATTGGTCAAAAACTCAATAAGTAAAAATATAAAAATCATGCTTAAAGAAATATATAACACATATATACCAGAAAAATGCTAGCATTCTCCCTTCTTTAAGTATTATGTCAAAATTCAAACCCGACAACTCAAGCAAAATCCAAAACCTTAACGTTATATAAGTAAATAAAATATCAAAGTTTCGTGCGTCTTGGAAAAGAAAAACAAAAATGAAATTTTCGTTTTTTCTACTCCTAAAAAAAAATACATTACCAGTAACAAAAGTTTGTGATTCAATCCCTATACCGGAATACTTCTTGCTCACTCTGACGATTGCTCCTGTTTTTGCACCGTGTATGGATCAAGGCCTTTTACATGTTGATATCAATTATTTCTCATCTCATCTCTCTGCAAACCAAGAATACCTGGTATCTATTCTTATAAATTGATTTAATCTTCCAAGTGAGAATGTCGCCTTCATGCAAACTATCAAACAACTCAGAAATATCCCTCCAATCATCTAAATGGTCTTCCTTCATAAGCATCCCAGCCAATCCTGACTCAAGTACATATATTGTTCTCTGACCTTGCACTCTGTGGACTATGGCTTGTACAATCCTCCCTTCAGCAAGTGTATTTTGAGTTTCACTAGAAATCATATAAAATTTCTCATCTTAACTTGGTTCTTTATACTGATAGCACCAAACCTGAAAACCTTGTATTAACTCCCTTCTTATAAGCATTGAAGCAGTGTCAGAAAATATAAGATTATAACAGAACATATAAATCCATATCCAAAACCTAATCATCAGGAATAGGTGATGTTGTCTGCAGCTATATCTTATTCCACGGACGTTTGCTATCTATACATCACATCCATTATCTACTACACAGAAAAAACAATATAATCAACCAGGTATAGGGAACATAGTTTATAAAGTTCTCTTAGCAGGGGCTCATTACTTGCAAAAAAACACTACAAAAACTGTCCCAACCACAGTTCAATCGCCATTTTATTTCTAAAGAAAATACCATTGTCGGGCACGAAATCTAGAGAAAGTCATAAAGCCCTATATTTTATAAGCTAGCACGTAAATACTCCACAATCCCCAGACCCAGGATGATGACGAGGAATATTGTTCCGTACACGTGTGGCCAGGAACAGAGAGTTCAAATTTAGAAACTCTAGTCTCTTAGTGTAGAACCCCGATTCTCATAACAACGGTGGCAGCAGAACGCATAATAAAATTATGGATTTACGCAATTCCTCAATAGAAAAAGTATTCGTTAATGGGTCATATATGGTAGCATGACGGGCAGCAAAATCAACACAGTATCCAATTCAATGCTGTCCCTAAATACACTAAGGGACGAATAATCGTTTCACTGATGCCCAAGGTCTATGCAGACATTGTATTCTCCCATGAGGGTATAAACGAACGTCCGAATCAGGGTATAACAGGCATCTCTCCAGCTCCCCCTTCTTGTATCCATCCAAATTAGTCTTTAACAGTTGTTGTATTTAACAGAGATATAAATAATAAATATTAAGTAAACCACTTTTATCCATTAAGAATTGAATCCTTACAGATAACATGGTAGATATAACTATCCAATCCTGCGGGATCATACTTGAGAATATTTGTTGGCACCATGCCAACAAAGTAATATATTCATCAATGTGCTGTCAAAAAATATAAACCCATTGTTGGTTAACAACTAATAATTGTAACTATAACAATAAAAAATGAAAAACGGATTGTAACTAACCCCATCTTCTAGCCAAGACTCAGGTTCGCTTACACGTGTCAACTATGACGGTATTATTCGAATGAATCTATTTCAATTTCATTGCCCTCACTACCAACCCACTCCATAAATTATTGCTGTAATACATCTGGAATCGGTACCCGTGGGTCAATCGTGTAGTCTACGGGGTATACACCCTGAAAGAACTCTGTCATCTGTGGCTTCACTCGCTTAATCCTCATTATCTTTTTGTATATAGGGTGTCCTGGCATGGCGACTCCTCTTTTATAACCTCCCAAACTTGTTAAAAATATGTTCTTTATCTACTAAGTCTGGTTGATTGACTTGAAACCCAAAATGATATTAGAGCCTAACAACGATATTTTTTATATATAACCAACAAGAAATAATATGGGCTTAGCTTGGGATTCGGTTGTCATGGTCTCCACATTCCCTATTGTGGCCTGTGCTCAATTTAATATTTTTTCAGTTAATAATCATGTAAGAAAAACATACACATATTTGAGCTGTAGGATTCAGAAAGTGTGTATGCCTGTGCTCTTGTGCTAGTATCGCCTACATCGTTTACGACAGGTTATCCCAAGGTATCGACTTGGAATCAGAAATTAATGTCTAGTTAATCGAGGGCATAACAACGATATTTTTGATATATAACCAACAAGAAATAATACGAACCTGTGCATTACCAATAGGAGTACCAATATGCTCAACTTGGGTTCCGATCGTCATGGTCTCCATCGTAGACTGTAATAAATTTTATATTTTTTTAGTTAATAATCATATAAGAAAAAAATACATTCATTAAACTATAGAATTCAAAAATTGTGCATACGTGTGCTCCCGTGCTAGTATCACCTATATCGTCTATAGTAGGTTGTCCCAAAGTATTAACCTAGAACCAGAAATTAATATCGAGTTAACACTATTAATAGCAGTAATATTAACAATTATTTGTACACACCTGTTTGTCATCAGGTACACTCTATACATTATAAGGTGGAGTGTGTTGGGATGTATCAACCTTAACATAAAAAAATAATCTCGATTTAGTACCAATTATATTAATAACACATAAGGTTCGTAAATTGTATATACTTATGCACCCCCGATCATAAGAACAATATTTACATCTTTACCTTGTTGATCACTAAACCTAGGTTGAATGTCGACAGTCCTATTTGACTTCATCCAATTACGGACCTTAACTATAAAGTCAGACAAATTTTTTACTTGTTCAAATTGGAATTGTTGCACTTCATCAAGCTTCATTCTCATCAAATCCATCTCCCGTATAATTTTCCTATAATCATGGTGAGCACTGAAAACATAAAACTGCCCATGGTCAGGAGAGAGTGAAGAATCCTCACGGACAGGGGATAGAGATTGATGTGGAGACTGGTGAGAATATGGAATCTGATGAAGAGATGGAGATCTGTGGGGTGTCAATGTTCGAAGTAGAGACTGAAGGGAAACTTGTGGGGAGCTGGGGTTATAACTCGATAGTAATTATCATTGTTTGGCCTAGATGGCGGTTGACGATAAAATGTCCTCTGTGAATTGAAAATCACCAATCAGTTAAATTTTATTAGTGATAAACTATTTTAATAATAGTAATTATATTTTAGGTTAAATGACAATATTTCAAACAACGATTTTTACCGTATTAATGTCGGGAGTTGCAATATGTAATTCATCATCCGTCCTTAAGGCATCGCCGTATTCACCCTCTGCAATACCATTGAAATTAAGAAGTCAAATATAAAAAGGCTTTTCCATCTCCTCCGTTGTTGGATCCAATTCTTTTTTATATTTACCCAACTGTGCAATAATAATATATTTCAGCAAATGACAATATTATATAGGAATAAAACCTTTAGAAAGATGTTATCATGTCCGGGTAGAATATCTTCGTTATTTGATTAATGCCCACATTCTTATATCTCGACCACCAACCAAGAATGCGGGGGATACGCACACGTGGGCGTGTAGCAATCACTTAGACAGCCTCCTCAAGTGCCTCATATATCCATATCTAAACAAATTGAATTCAATTAATCTTACAAACAAATAATAAAATTTAATAATTAAAACAATGTTGCCAACTTATAATATACTTGAAATGCAATGGTGAAACCCTGAACATTGTATGTGTTTGCACGACAAACCTGAATAGTGCGGTTGAGGCTCCTGTATATATATCGCCATACAATGGTGCCCCAAGGATATTGATTGAATGCGTATAAGTCATCAATAATTCGTAATAGCTAAATGTCGACCTGGTAATGCCCAGGTCTACCTAACAACCACTTTTCAACCAGATAGTAAAGGGACAACTTAACTGCATCTGTATCATTTATTATGTTGAAGTCTAATCCCGCATAAATACTATCTAACTGACATAATATAACTTTGCGACAGTAAAAATACTCATTTAACAGTCGATCACTACCATCTTCAAAAATTGGATAAGATCCAAATTTAGACATGTGATAAGTCCAAACTCATGTCAGGAGAATCTCAGTTGCATTTCTCTAAACACAAACCACATCTCCTCATTAGTGGCATCGATCGCAATCTGATGAAGCAGCACATGATGTATTAGTTTCCCAGAGAAATGAACATCACCCACCTCAATAAAGTATCCAAGACAAGTATGCTTGAATAATCTTTTTTGTCTTTTGGTTAACTTGTCTCGGATGTCATCCATGACTCTGTTTCTAGACAACGTGGTCACCACAGTAGGAAAGTGGTCTGATATAGGTATCTTCAAGTTTACAACAGTCATTGTCAACCTAATTAATACATAATATACAAAACATATAAACAATTATACAAATGAAGGTTAAAGCAAATTTGAAACTGATTTAAGTACAAACATTTATAAAAACACATTCTAAATATATATAAAACACATTAAAGTTTTTGAATAGCATTGTCAATATGCAATTTCAAACACAGTTAACCTACAAACTCTAGAACACACTCAATACAACATACTTTCGAACACATTAACTCCTACTACTTTTGAACATAACTCTCAGTAATACTTTCAAACATAGATGGAAAACTTACTTTCGAACATCATCAACAAAACATACTTTCGAACATAGATCAAAAATAACTTTAGAACATAGATCTTAACAAACTTTCAAACTACATCAAAAGAACATACTTTCGAACACCCTATTTCTTATACTTTCAAATATTCACATAATAACATACTTTTGAATACAATATTCAAACACACTTTCAAACATTTATAGAATAACCTACTTTCGAACACAACTCATCCCGACATAATCGAACCTTAGCAAAATAATATACTTTCGAATACAATGTATCCCGACACTTTAGAACCCTTTCAAAATAACATACTTTCGAACAGAATTCATCCCAACACTTTTAAACAAATACACAAATAACTAACTTTTGAACGTTATCGATTTTCTAATATTCTGAGTTTTGTTTACCGATCGACGACTCACATTCAGACTAAGAAAAGCAATTCAATAACACATCTATCTACTTATGTGTTTATAACCTAAAAATTCATTAGGTTTTCTAATTTTGGCATGAATAACATAAAGATTCAAATAAACGAGCATAACTTATGATTTTTAGAGCGATTAGAAAATAGGTCATACTATTATTATTGTCTAAGGTTAATAGTTCATCGATCGACAAGTCAGAAGCATGAAATAGGTCGGATAGTAAAGTAGAAATGTGCGCTTGAACTATAGTCTTTTTAATTTTGAACGTGAAGGATAAAATTGTTCAAATATTTGTTAAATGATTTTGGTTAACCTTTTTATTTTGAGGTTATTTTGATAAACATGTTTAAAAAGGTGGTCAATTTCATAGATATCTCAAATTTTTTTCATTTGTCTATCTCAAATTCTTAGGCAACAGGAAACTTTTATTTTATTTATAGTAAATAATATATTTTTGAGGAGTTATTTATTTATTTATTAATAAATATATAATTTTAATAATTTATCAATTTATATATATATAAAGATATATGTATAATAAATAAAAGATGATCTTACCATTGAGACTTTTAGTAAAAAAATTAGCTCAACACTTTGTTTAAATTTTAGGATTAATTTTTATTTTTCTTAATTTCATTTGGTTTCTTTTTTATAATAATCAAGCCTTTTATAAATTGAATCTTCTCCTAAATAAAATGTCAAATAAATTTATTTTTTTTCAGAGGATAAATTTTTATGTGTTTAAGAGTGCTAGAATGTTTAGCGTCTATATTTTTTAACATTTTTTATTTTAATATTTTTTAAAAAAATAATTAACATTTAATTAGTAAATATTAAAGTCACTTATTTTTTGATTTAAATGTTAAATTAAGTGTTTGTGTTTATCTTTTTAAAAGTACTTTTGTACAATGAAATTATTAAAATAAACTTTATTTTTAATTAATTATTATACAAAATAAAATAAAATAAAATAAAAATATTTGCTTGAGGTGATATTTATATATTAAATGATATTTTTTATATTTAATAATTATAATACAAATAATATTTATCAATAATAATATTTTTATTTTATAAATATTTTTAAAAATAATAATTACTTATTATCATGTGTGTAATAAAAAATAAGTAAATAAATTTCTTATAAAATTAACAACGAGTTTAATAATTCAAAAAATATCAAATAATATATCTCCAAAATATAATATATATTCAAATAAAATAAATTTATTATTTCTTCATAATAACCTAATTCATTCTACATTTTCATCATAACAGTTTAGCAAAACAGATTCCTTTCAACTACCGGGATGATCTGATGGTAAAGATTCGATATAACAGCTATTTAGTGTCTATTCCGAATTTGAACTGTCAGAATTCGGAATTGTCAAAGTGGTTAAGGGGTCAAACTTGAGTTTTACTTGAACTATCCCTCCAGATATAACAATTGCTAAGCACTGGTTTCTGATTGGATAAATTAAAAATTTTCACGTTTATAAAAAATGAAGAAGAAGAAGAAGAATATTCCTTTCAAGCATTTTCTCAAATACTTCACGTTTTCATTAACATAACCAAACTTACAATACAGCTCTAACAACTCACTATCAAAAATGTACATAATTCAACACCACAAATAATCAAATAAGCATATTTGTAAGGTATACACAAATATCTATCGCTACATTAATAAGATTTCTTTGAACAACATTCATATCAACATTCACTTGCATTTCAAAGAAGGCCGGAAAACAAACACATCAATTTTATTCTAAATTATTCATATGACACCCTGAATTTTTAGGTAAGGGTATTTTTGTCTTTTTCTAAATGTATACCTGAGTTCTGCAAAGATTTATAATATTTCGAAGGTTGATTTGGGATTTTGGAAGAGTTATATTGATTATGAAATAAGAAGGGATGTCAGAATTTAATAGGAACTCAATTGCAAGAGAAAACTCAAAATGAGAAGTATTCGATCGAATGGATACTGGACTTCGTTCGAATGAATGGGTTCGACTGAACGAAAGTTTGGTTCATTCGATCGAACCAATGGCACCAGATTTTCAGGTAGCTCGATAATTTATGATCGAACGAATCTGTGATTCGTTTGAACGAAACATCATTCGATCGAACGAATGAGTGTCTCGATCGACCAAATGTTTGTACTGAAATTTTTTAGGGACTTGTGGAATCCTTGATCGAACGAAGGGTTCGATTCGTTCGAACGAACCTCACTTCAATCGAACGAACTAGTCAATTTGTTTGCTCGAATTGCATGAAAAGACCGATTTGTTCCCTTATGAAAGCTTATCTTTTTAAATAATTAGGGATAAAATGGTAATTTTATCCTTACTTTTATAAAAAGGGGAGCTGACCCCCTCCTTCTCTCGGTTTTCTTCTTCTTCTTTCCTTCTTCTCTTCTCTCATTCGTTATATACTTCTCTCACCCATATTTTTTGTTTTTTATTATTTCTTCGATTTCTTTCCACTATTTTATCACATTCAACATCTAGAACACGTGGGTAGCTTCGATTTGTCGTAAGAAGTGCAGAAATCATAGGAGAAGAAAGCTAGGGTTTTGGATCAAATTGGGGTTTTCGATATTCTGGGCCAAATTGAAGGAAATCGATCATACCACGAGAAGCCGATTATGAGAACCAAGAATACGACTTGAGTGAAGAACTCTAGGGAGTGCATATCCTCCCTAACCTATGAGTGGATTATTTATGTTTTACTTGTTTTTAAATGATTTGGATGCTTTTATTTATGTATTCATTTAATAAATGTCGAATCTTCATGAATAACGCTTTTGATTTAGACATGTTTGTATAATACAAAGAATTATAGATCTTAATGTATGTGTTTATTGGTTTTATGGTCGGAGAGCTAATTGGTTTTGCTGGTTTGTCGATTGATACGTGTTTTATGTGAATGATGGCCTTTGGGCCATGTATTGTGATTTGAGTATGGTGGTTTGGTCAGTGGGCCCTGTTTTGGTGTTGTGCACGATTTATGGCCTTTGAGCCTGTTTTTCATATATTATATTTTGATATGGATTTTATGATTTATGTTTCAAATAATTATAGATCCTAATTATATTTTGATTTTTATTTGTGTTTTATGATGATATGGCCAATGGGTCATGTTTTATGATTATATTTTGGTGATGAGGCCAAGAAGGCCCAATTGTTGATGATATCAGCTGTGAGAGCCTGTTTGATTACTGTAATTACATGATGGTAGCCTGAGAAAGAGTTTACTGGGATGTGAACCCCAGATAAATGCTGATGTGATAACCTAAGATTGACCTGAGTAGAGGCCATCTAGGTGAGTGCTGATATTGTAGTTTGGGAGAGGATCACGAGATGGTTTCCTAGGTGAGTGTGTGCCAGTTTGGGACAGATGATAGTTCATCTAGAAATGTGATGTGGTAGCCTGAGGATGGATTTTAAGGAGGCCACCCAGGCGAATGTGTGCCAGATAGAGGATTATCTAGAGCTGTATTTGTAGAGGACAGTCACGAGTATCACCATATGACTTCTCGATAACCAACATCAGTAGAGGGCTTCTTTTTTAACTAAACTATGCATTATTTTATTTTTTGCATTAAAATTATAGTTTTTAAATAACATGTTTTATATTACATACAAAACCTACTGATAGCTCGATGTTTCGCTTGATCAGCATAATTATCAGGGAGACCGGCTATGCCCAATGATTTTCTTAAATTTTGATAAGTTTTGGGTTTTAGATTGAAAATGGAAACATTAAATTTGTTCTTTCTTTTTGTATTTTTATTTGAAGAAATATTAATTGATAATGCTTTTGTTTATTATTATTATTAGCAGTTATTTTATTATTTCGTTATTGTTATTTCCTCACCGAGTATACTTTAGTATGCTCACTTTTTTCTCCACTCATAGGCAAGTAGTGCAGCAGAAATGTGGTATCACACCCGTGTGTGTACCTTAAGGACATATTTATAACTTCATCACATCTTCATTCATGATTTTGCATCCATCGTGCATATCGGTAGTTCGTTTGCTTATTTTTGAGTATATTTGAGTTTGTGAGAAAGATCTGGATTTTTGACCTCAAAATCATCTCCAATTGAGAAAAATTTCCCATCATTTTTGTAGAGCTCGTAGAGAGCTTCATATTGATATATTATGGGTTTCGAGCGGATATCCGAGCTAAAAGTTATGGCCAATTGAAGCTTTAGTCCTCGGAAGGAGGACCAGAAGCAAAGGTATCGATACATTTAGGGAAACGTATCGATACGTTTACTATAGAGGCCAAAGGTATCGACACCTTTAAGGAAGGTATCGATACGTTTATTATTGGGACTAAGGTATCGATACCTTTGTTGAAGGGTATCGACACCTTGAGAGCTTGATGAATAGTAAACAGTACCCAACGTATCGATACGTTGGCAAAAGGTATTGAAACGTTGGTGACGGAGATGAACCCAATTTGTGACAAAAGGTATCAATACATTGAGAAAGGTATCAAAACCCTGCAGGTTTGTGAACAGTATTTTGACTAAACGTATCGATATGTTGGGGCAAAAGTATCGATACGTTGTGAGAAAAATATCAAGGTATCGATACGTTTTTGAAACGTATCGACATCTTTGGGGATTTTATAGCCTATATGCGTCGGGCAAAGGGATCGTCTTTCCCATTCTTCAATTTTGCTTTCTCTCTCTCCATTTTTTGACTGAACCACACTTTGTTTTGTTTCAGAAACTGATCTTAGTCATTTCTTTATGAAACTTTACCATTCCAATTCCTATGAACTGAGAATCAACACCAGAACCCAAAAATACCCTCTGATCGGAGATTCATACGACGGTTCGCGAGAAATCTTGAAGAAGAGGTGGCGGTGAATAATAGCAGAAAAGAGGGATTCAAGCAAATTGGGGCTCTAAGCTCGCCTACAGGTCTAGGTAAGCTTATTTCTCCGACTATTCCTCTTGACTAAGCTATCATTCTGCGTAGATCTGAGAAATAGTAATCGGGTCACTGTTCACAAAACCCTAGAAATTGGTATTTTTCTAGTTTATCACTTGTGTTGATAAATTAGAGGACTTGGTTAGCTAATGGTGTTGAAATTGATAAGAAATGTA
>JAVXUL010094974.1:5000-21326 GCA_035590515.1 Trichilia minutiflora | reverse complement strand
AGCTATTTGTAGTAAATATTTGAGATTAATTTTGGGATAGACGGATCCCTCTGGATTTTATTTGAACAAATATTTTTATTGATTTATGCATACATACATATATTTGAAGTGGTTGTGACATTACTTTATTTATCTAGAGTTTGGGTGTAGGGATGGATTTTTTTTAAGTGTGATGTCAAATTTTTGTGAAAACAGATTTTTATAAGAGCCTTACAGGCCTACAGTTTATATTCTGTATGATTGAGTACACCCTGGAGGTCTGTGGTGGTTGTCACGTGTGGGATCCATGGGTCAGGGTATGATATATATATTATAATCTATTAAGCGTACAGATATTTTTGTTGTGGATAATTTTTATTGATGTAATGTTCATGTAGTATCGTAATTTAATTTTGTTATATTTGTTAGTGTATATTATTATTTGTTAGTGTCGCTATTATATTTTATTTTACCAATGGCTCTAGGCCAACGAAAGCAGAGTTTAGCATTTAATAAATCAAGCCAAAATATGCCATCACAACAAGATGATTCTCACCTATTAGAGGTGGATAATAGTGTAGGTAAGGTTTTTGTCTTGAATTTTTAAAAAAATTTTATAAATCTGAATAAATATATATTGGTTATCTTTAATTTGCTTTTGTACAGGTTTACCTTCATCTACTACTTGTGGGCTTACGCGAAGTTTCAAAATATTAAATTTGGTTAAGACAAATGATCCAATAATGTTGATGAGCTATTGAGATTGATCGAGAGATTGATTAAGGCTCTTTATCCACTGACAGTAACTTGTGAACTGAGTTAGAATCCACTTGACCGGAGTTACAGGAAACAAAATTAGCTTTGTAGTCTACTCAATAGTAATTGGTTGATACACAAAGTTAGGTGGAGACTCTAAAAGTTACTTTAGATCGGTTTCAATCTATTTTAGCGGAATTGGCACCATATCATTTTCATTCACCGGATTCCTAGATGTATTTGTGAATGAATTTTATATTTGTATTTGTATGTGAATTTTATATTTATTCTTGTATTGTGGATGAATTAATTTATGAATTATTTAATTTTACTTTTTGTATTTTATTAAATTTTTTTAATTAATTATTAAAATCGATAAATTATATTTAAATTAATAAAAATTAAATTATTATATAATTAATAAATTATATTAAATTTAAATAATATAAATTTTATGTTTATGAGATATAAAATTATAAAAAAATATATGAAATAAATTAAAATTAAAATTAAAATCAAGGAAATTATCAATTCAAAAAAACATTTAACGACTTTGCATTGTCGTCATTAAAGCTATTTTTGGAGACGACTTATGTGGCAGCGTCGAAGGGTTTTTTGGCGACGATGCTAAGGCGTCGCAAAAAGATTTTTTAGCGACGATGTTTTGGTATCGCTAAAAGATTTTTGAGCACGATTTATGTGGTATTATGGCATCGCCAAAGACCTTTTTGGCGATAACAATATATCATCGTCGAATGCCTTTTTGGTGACGATCTATAGTGTCGTTGAACACCTTTTTGGCAATGATGTAATAGCGTCGCCAAAGGCCTTTTTGGCGACGATATACAATTGATCGTCGTTAAAGTGTTTCTGCGACCAACTGTTAGCGACAACAAAGCAACGACAATAATGACGTCGCAATAAGTTTTAGCGATGACTATTTATAACTTTGGTGACGATCATTGTTATTGCTAAAAATCAGTTTTTTTGTAATGTGTAGAGGTTTAAAATGTCACTCAGGTTCTCAAGGATTCTCAGTGATGACGAGCAATGAGTGAGGAATTCATAGTTTTGCTCTGCCATAACACATGAGATTTAGTCCCCTTATCTCTTCACATTAAACCTGTTGGATGTAAGTGAATCTTTCGAGTTAAGTATAAGTCTGATGGTTGTATTAATCGTTACAAAGCATGCTTAGTGGTTAAAGGTTTTCATAAAAAAATATGGGCTCAATTATAAAAAGACATTCTCGCACGTGGTCAAACCCGCCACAATATAGGTAATTCTTTCACATACTTTAAACAAAGAGTGATCCCTATGACAGCTTGATATTAATAATGCATTTCTTCGTAGCACCCTCATTGAAGATGTTTATATGAAACAACCTGTTGGCTTTGTTGATCTTTAATTTCCATCCCATGGTTGCAAGCTCTGTCAATCCTTATATGGGTTGAAATAAGCTTCCTATGCATGATACACGACACTCAGCACTTATCTCACTCAGACGGGCTTTTCTTAATTTAAAGCCGACCCCTCTCTATTTATCTACCGTAAAGACTCGATTCAACCATACTTATTGATTTATGTTGATCTCATATTAATAAACAACTCTTTTGTGTTTGATCAGCAGGTATTGAAGTCAAGGATCTTAGCTCTCTTCATTACTTTCTAGGTATTGAAGTCATTCCCAATGCAAATGGCCTATTTCTTACTCAATAAAAGTACATTCGGGATATCTTAACCAAGCATCATCTTGATGGAGCAAAAGCTGTGCAGGCATCACTCTCTAACTCAGAGACGCTTCAACTCAAAGACGGCACTCTAGTAATGAATAGCATCATTTATCGACAAATTATTGGAGCTCTCCAATACCTCTCTTTCACCAGACCTAATGCAATTTATATGGTAAATGAATTAGCGTAGTTTATTCATAACCCACCCAAACTCACTAAACTACCCTCAAATGCCTACTATGCTTTTTGAAAGGGACCATCAACTTAGGGTTGTAGTTCTATCGCTCCGTCAAGCTATAAGTCTCTGCATACTCTGATGTGGATTGGGTGAGAAATGTCGATGATCGCAATTTAACCAATGCTTATGTAGTTTTCTTAGGCAGTAACCCTATCTCTTAGTACACCAAAAAGCAACATGTAATTGCTCTGTCCTCTGCTAAAGCAGAATATTGTGCTCTTGCCATTACCATTTTAGAAATTGCATGGCTTATAAGGTTATTCAAAGAATTGGGTTTTTAGTAGACCACTCCTCTAAAGATTTTCTGTAACAACATCTGTGCCACACAGCTAAGTGTCAATCACTTAGCAACAACTCCATTATTTATTTTCTGAAGAAAGTTTCTACTTGGCTTCAAAGGATAAGACAATGACAAAGATTAAGCGTGCTCATATCATGCAATGATGATTTGGGTTGGGGTTGGGTAGGTTGGGTAATAAATTCTAAGTTTTGGAGGTTGCATCTCTTTGCAAGGAGGAGGATCATTAGATAATGGTAGTTTTTATGTTTATTTGTATTTTAATTCTATATATATTCGTCACATATGTAATTAATTGTGTATTATGTGTTATCATAAAAATCAGTTTAATTAAAATGATCAAATAAAATTAATAATTAAAGTGTGGGTTAATTGCTACTCCTTTATGTAGATGATATGCTGATTGCTAGCAAAGCAATGGACAGGTTGCAGGAGCTGAAAGAAGTTTTAAATTCAGCATTTGATATGAAGATCTGGTTGCAGCAAGGAGGATACTTGGAGTAGAAATTGCAAGGGACAGAAACAGAAGCATGATGAGATTGTCACAAGAAAAGTATATGGAAAAGGTGCTGAGAAAGTTTCATGTGGATGAGGCAAAACCAGTAAAGGTGCCATTAGCAGCACACTTCAAACTATCCAAAGATCAGTGCCCACAAACTGATCATGAGAAGGATGAAATGAGAAGAATTCCATACTCAAGTGCTGTGAGAAGCTTGATGTATGGAATGGTTTGCACACGTTCAGATTTGGCCTTCTTAATGAGTGTGGTGAGTAGATTTATGAACAATCCTGGAAGCATGTATTGGAAGGCTGTCAAATGGATAATGAGGTATGTGAAGGGTACTTTGAGCAAATGTTTGGTGTTTGGCAAAGAACAAGATGAAGGTGATGTGTTACAAAGCTTTGTAGACTCATATTATGCTGCTAACTTAGACAAACGAAAGTCACTAACAGACTTTGTGTTCATGCTCCGAGGATGCACCATTAGCTGGAAAGCTTCTTTGCAAAATGTTGTGGCATTGTCAATAACTGAAGCAGAATACATGGCCTTAGTTGAAGCAATCAAAGAAGGGCTGTGTTTGCAAGGAATTTTGGAAGAGTTGAAGTGTGGAAGTGCAGAAACAAGGGTGTTTTGTGATAACCAAAGTGCCATTTTACTGTCAAAGCATCAGAATCATCATGAGAGAACCAAGCATATAGATGTGAGGTTGCACTTCATTAGAGATGTATTGATAGAAGGAAAGCTAAAGGTGCTAAAAATACACACATCAGAAAATGCAGCAGATGGATTGACTAAGAGTGTTGCTGTGGAAAAATTTCAGCTATGTATAAAGAAGATGAACATGGCAGAAGCTGAAGTGGATGAAATGTGAAGTCTGGTTTACAAGAGGTTTATCTGGTTTTAGAGGAAATGATGGAAACATTCTTGCATAATGAATCAAGGTGGAGTTTGTAAATATTGATTCATTTTTCAAGAATGGTTAATAAAGATTCAAGATTAGTTTTCTTGATTAGTTAGTTAAAGGTAGTTAGAACTAATGACAGCTGAAAAAGATGCTTGGCAGCAAGAAAACTATAAAAAGCTTTGTAATTGTTAAAATTTGAACAAGAAACACCCTAAGATGCCACGTATATGCAGAAAGAATTGCTCCAATGTTCAACACACACAACACAGAAAAAATGCTGTAAACTTTCCAGTAAACACACAGCACATCTACTAGCAAGAAAAACAGATGAAGAAGAAGATAAAAGAAACCAAGAATCAATAATGACAAAGAAGAATAAGAAAACAATTCAAGAGGATAACCAAGATTTATTGAAAGCAAATCTTGTTCAAGTACAGAAAAATTCCCCATGTGTGTATCTCACCAGCTCCTCTGTATTTATATTTTTTCCAGCAACTGTCATTAACTAAAAACTGAAAAACCAACTCCAGCTGGCATCTTTCAATTCTTCAAGAATGACCAAGAGCTCCCTACACACATGAAATGACTCTTGTACCCTCTATTTGTTTTGTTTAATGAATCACAAGTTCAATAGTAATCTTTGTATCCGAGTGAGAGGTGACAGTGATCAAGTTGCTGGAATAATCATTTCCTCTGTTTTTTACTTCTTGATTCTATTTTTGTTTCTTCTCTTGAGTATTTTTCTTGTTCTGATTTCATTGAGTGTTAATGGTAATGTTGGAGTGGTGTAAATTTAGCTTACTGTAAATTAATTGTTGTGTGTTAATTCTTTTTCTTTCCCGAGAGTTCAAAGGGAGATATTTCTTGAAGTCATTGCTGATTTCCTTGCTGTGTTTATGATATGAGGTTCTAAGAAATCAAGAGAGCTGCTGAAGCTACTACTGCAACATGTTGCTTACGCTGTACTAAAAACCCGATAAAAAAATTGTCAAACCGGTACCTTTTCCTTGCATCATTTTGAAATAAAACGATAAAAAAATAAATATTATGGTTAAATGTCTATGAATTAAATTCAAAACTAGTTTTTTACTCTCTTAGTATATTTTAAAATTAAAAATTTTACAAAGTTTACAACACCTTTTTTATTTGAATTTTAAATTATTATAATTCAAATTCTTCTATAATATGAGCTCATATTTATTGACCTTTTTTGCAGAGATACAATTTTAACATATTTAACATAAACATATTATTAAAATATAATAATATCTTATTGTTAATCGCCAAGGTACAACATAAAAGGACTTGGATTTGCTAATGTTTAATTCCACACACACAGAAAGACAAAAAAAATGAAGAACAACATTTAGAAACTTATAGTTAACCGTGAAATCTGGTAAGTAGTGATCTTTATCCTAACCGAAAGACAGAATAATCTTGTTTCTCCTAGTGTCGATGCCAATAATCTTCTAAACAGCTTCATTTCAAATCTCTCACATAGCTGCTGCTTTAAAACAGCTATCTATTCTTTGCTTTTTTGCTCACTATGAGCATCTCACCCACATATAGCAAACCATAAACAATTAATTTCTGCATTTCTTCACACCTGAAATACATACAAACTACCATAAGAACTTCTTGTGTAACCCTTACTAATTATAAAGCTATATTAAATCTCAGGTTTTATTACCTTAGTGACTACTTAAGCCCATATTAAGACTGTAATGCAGACAAAGTGTTATATTAAACTACTTAGATAAACACCCCCCTCCCCCCTCTTGTAATTAATAACACATTGAAGCCATAATGTCCAAAAATAATTACTACTAAAAGTTTTTTCAGTAATTCCCTTAGGATCAGAAGTTGTTGAATATACATGTGATCAAAAAACACATACAGAAGGTAGGTTGTAATGATTCATGGGATATATACAAAAGTCATAATTATTCACCAATGATTATGACCAAATAAAACCATACAACCATTCAAAAATAACTGTTATTTATTTTTTTATAAATAGGTAGTAGAAGACAGAATATATGATATCAAAAATTTTTGTCTCAACGTCATTATTTTTAAAAAGAGAATTATGAAATTCTTATAATTTTTAGTGATAAATTCTGCTTCAAAGATTTGGTAGTCTCTGCATACATCCACCACTCTCACGACAGCAATTAATGAAAATTCACATAAGTTTTCGAGTAACCTTTCATATCGTATAATATTGCAAACTTTTACTTGAGAAAGAATCCAACTAGAGAAGAAAATTTATCAAATTTGTACCACCTGAATTTTGTTATGGATATTAATTTTAATGACATCAAATTAATTAATTTATTTTGATAAAACTGAATTTTAGATTTAATAATACGACGATATTAACTTGTCGATAATACTAATTTGCCACCAAGCCTCAACCAATATCTCAGTTTCGCAAGGAGTAAACGAAAAGGCAAATCAACGGTAGAAAAACTACTGCAAGAAGTTCTACTACTCCTGTAGCTACCATAACTAACCTCCTCCTCTAATCAGCCACTATCCCTTCAGTCTCTGGATATTGATCGACGACTTTCGTGAGCATGAACTTTCAGCTTATGAATAAATGCCCAACTCAATTTCATTACATATATATTACAATGGCTTACTCCAATATCCGAAATATCACATCCACTTATAAATGCCAACACTTAGAGCTATTTGTTGAAATGGAAATACTTTATATATTGTCCAAATGAAATAAACACTTTAGTGCGCGTATAACTCGATTTTAATTGTTTTTATACATATATTATTCCTAATATATGAAGATAAATAAAGCGTTCGACATATTCCAGCTTTATCGATCCATTTATATCATGATTTGGAAACAGGTGTCGTTGTTTTTTTTGAACAACACGTGTCCCACAGACATGATGTGTTTGCATGTGAAATCTTTGCCACGTATTAATCTACCACAATCTCTTGTCTCTTTACAGTGGCTAGAAATACAAACAATTCATCATATCTGACGGCAGTAACGGAGATAAACGGAGGAGCTGCTGCTGAGAATCCCGAAGCTGTTGTTGTATTCTCAATAACAGTTAACAAGATTTACTCTTCGCTAGAATAAAAATAGTTTGGATCTGTGTACATCAGACAGCAACAGAAGTATCTTTTCTCCTCTTTGGTGTATGGAGGACAATAGTGTAATTTGGTGAATAAAATGGACTCTTGAGGGAATTGGAACATGATCATGAGATTAAAGTTTGGATTGGGCTGGGCTGGGTTTTTTAAGCC
The DNA here is from genome assembly GCA_035590515.1 of Trichilia minutiflora. Lineage (NCBI taxonomy): Eukaryota > Viridiplantae > Streptophyta > Magnoliopsida > Sapindales > Meliaceae > Trichilia > Trichilia minutiflora. The sequence continues at coordinate 13,640 of JAVXUL010094974.1, read as the reverse complement.
GAATAGTTGATTCAACCCGTATTTTTATTATTTTATTTTTTGGATAAAAAGCTTGAAATTTAAAATTACGTGATTGAAATTGAAAATTTAAAATTCTTAGATCATTTCGGTTGAATCTATTTATATTTTAAATAATATTTTCTTTTTTAATTAGAGCTTTTATAATTTTATTATTATTATTATTATTTGAAGTGAAACATAGAGTTAAAATTTTTGTAATTAAACGAAAGGAATATTTACGAAACAACTAAATGACTAAAATTTTGAATGCAACCAAATCAATTAAAAACTATGGGTATATTTGATATTGTTAAATTTTATTTATTTTTATAATTATATTCAATAATCTAAATGACTTAAGTAATTTATGTATTAAGATATTTACAATAGTAAATACTTAATACATTTTAAACTTGAAAATGTCAAATAAAAAATATTCTTTTCTTTTTCTTCTTTAATACTTAGCTATCACATTTTGATAATGTCCATTTCACGAGATTATGAGTCACCCTACAATATCTTTCTACTTCTCTGCACATGACACATGGACCACGTCGACAGACAATCAAATCAAACTTTCGAATTGTTTCTTATTTTTGGTGCATTCGCACTAGTTATTTATTATTTTTTGGTTCAGGGACACTTAACCCAAAGTTGAAGGAAAATATCATGTAGATCCTTAAATCAAAACTAAATGACATTTAAACTTTTAAAAATATTGTTTATTTACTAAAAAAAGTTTTATTCTTTGAACTTTAATTGTGTTGGAATTTTAATAGTATTTTTTGGAGTCTGGTAATTACATAGTTTAGATTTAGGAATCTAGGTAACACCCTTTTTAAAATTTTAAAGGTAGAGATATGGTTTGTCCTAATTTTTTTAATGAGATATTTAATTTTTTTACATTAAAATAATTTTAAGAACCCAATTTAAGCCCAATAATATGTTGTTTGAGACCTGAAAATGAGATATTATATGGGCTTTAGGCCCAATACAACTGCCATATTGCAATGCCTTGTGTAGAATTAAATATAATATATAAATATATTAACTTGACTACTAGAATATTATTAAAATGCCTTGTGTAGAACTCTATTTATAATTAAGAAATAATATTTATTTTGAACCGCCTTTTAACTAGAATATTTAACTAGAATATTGCAATGCCTTGTGTAGAACTCTATTTATAATTAAGAAATAATATTATTAAAATTTAACTAGAATTAAATATAATATAATATGATATGATAAAATTAAATGTTATATATTATTATGTTCTGCTTGACATGATATAATTATGTTCAATTATATATATAATTTTATTGTTGAAATTGAATATACTCAATTATTAATTAGATAATATTAAATAATAATTCAAATTTAATTATATATTTATAATTCAATGCAATAATTTTTTACAAAAATAATTTTTATTATATCTATTTCAATTTTTTCTCATTATAATATTTTAAGCATAATTTACCAAATACAAGTGAAATATTTTTAAAATTCACAACACGTTTAATAAAATTACCGCATGCTTAACTGATTATCTTTATAAGTAATTTTTTTCAACAGCAGAATAAATGTAAATTCAGCAATTTTAAACTGACCCTTAATAGTGTTAAAATTTGTAGTATTTTACATTTTCTACTAAATATGTTAAATTGATAGATAAAATTAAATTTGTTTTAATAATTTAAAATATTTGGACATCATCCTGATCAACGGATTTTATTCGATTAATTTACGAGAGAAAAAATTTTAATTTATTACTATTTGATATTTATTGATTTGGTTCTATTACTATATTACTGCTTGATATTTCTTGATTTTGTTCAATTTATGTATTTAAAAAAATGAATAATTATTTTTTGTTAAACAATCCTCAACTTTAACTTTAGGGGCAATTAAAATAGAAATTAAAAAAAAAAAAAAAGATACATGGGAGAAACATTTGAATCTTAATCCAAAAGTACCCAAAAAAAAAGATATATGATAATTTGTAATGTATGTGTGAAATTAAAGTAATAATCGTAAGATAGGACAAGGATGTTGTTCATTTAATTGTAGGGTACACTCATTTCAATTTTTTGTTGAATTTTTAATAATTTTTTTATAATTTTTTAATTTTATTTTATAAATTAAAAATAATAAAAAATTATTTCTAAAGAATTAAAAAATAATAAAAAATACACAATAAAGTTGATTGTACCCTATCATATCAACGTGATAAATGTCAGTGAGTGATCACGAGTCACGACTATAAAGCTGCAATGTTTTGCTGAAGCCCGTTTTTATTACAAAGCTGTTTACATATTATTAATAGGGTTTTATTAACTTTTATATTTTATAAATTATAACTTTTAATATATTAAAATTTATTAATTATTATATTAAATTAAAAAAATTATTGTAAATAATAAATATAAAACCTTAATAGTACCCTAAGGCTACTGTTAATGAAAAATCTTATTAATAAGATAAAGATATTTAATCTCATAAACAAATTTATAATAAATCTCTCTATAATTAATAGTTTCCTATTTTTTTGGAGAAAGAAAATAATGTAATTTTATATGAAAATCAAAAGTTTAATTTCTTATAATTAATGCATATTTTAGTTAAGACTAAAGGAGGAGGGACCATTTTCAACATTTTTATGGTGGGGTTGGTTGGTTGAATTTTATGAGATATTTATGGCAAGAATATTGACAAAGTTGATCAATCTATTGGTTTGGTATATAAGGTTCATAGCTATGGTAACGTAGCCTAGATCTTGCTTCATTATTTTCTTATAATTTTTAATTGATCGTTGTATTTTTGTATGTAGAAATATGACTTTGTAATTGTCAAAAGTATGATACCACCAAATCTTACAATCCTATTCTTTAATTAGTTAGTATTAATGGAAGAATGTTTTATTTATATAATTCGTAGATTTATTATCATCGTTCTATTAACATAGTCTAACTGTTATAGATTAAATTTGAGATGTATGATTTAGATATACGTTCTGATTCATTGTTAACTAATCACTCATTATTTAAGTAAGCTATTTGAATAACAGTATGTTTAATTAGTATTTTTTAAAAAATTAATCGGACAAAAAAACGAAATCTAAATATTTTGAATTATCTAAAAAAATAATAAAATTTCATAAAAAATACATCTAATATTTCTTTTGAGATATACATTTAATTTAAAATGAAATAATCATATCAATAATTATTTTAATAAAGGAAAAAAAAGGTGAAACAAGTCATATAATATAATATAGGATAAGATAACATAATTGATATGTTAGATAAAAAACGGGAAACAAATAATAAAATAATTTCCATAAAATTTAATAAAGTGGATATTAATACGATGACGTCTAGTTTGATTCGCTTTTGCTTTACATGTGCAATAAATAATTAATTATGATGAAAGTAAAGTAATCTTGTGAACTTTACATGATTAAAGAGTCAAGTTGATATGGGTCCGACTACCACTATCATATTCTTTATCAAATATATTTTACAAGAAAATTTTAATGCTAATTGTGGGAATAAACATATTAATTAATATTTATGTTCAATGTTATGCATAAATAACTGATTATTAATTTAAAATTATCAGTTTTCTGATTGTAGTATGGTATATGCCAAACGAAATTGTGAAATCAGTTGACTATAAAAAATATAAAATAAAGCACGCGGTTTTTAACTTTGATATTATATTAATAAAATTATTTATTTTAAATTTTAAAAATATTAAATATAAAATTCTTACACAAATTTAATTATATAATAATATATAATTTTTTTAATCCATTACATTCAATTAAATAAAAGATCAAACATATTACTTCATATGATATTCTACTTATTCGGGATCATTTAGAGATATGAAAATAAAATTAATAAAATTCGAACCTCTTATCTTTAACTAAAATAATATCCAATCTACTTAAGAATTTCTAGAAGATATGAAAATAAAACTTATAAAATTTGTATCCCTTATTTTTAAAGCTTCAGTAAAATATATTACTTAATATTCGAATACAAAATTAATATTAAACAATCATTCAATGGTCCTTTCATCACATCACATTCTAAATTGGTAATACACAAAATTTAAGTCTTAATAAAATGGTTGTATAATTATTGGAAAAAAAATATTGGGTCACTTTTTTTTTCTGTCATTAATAAAATCTGTCATACTACACGATACAAAATTATTAAAAGTTTGAAAAAGTTCGCTTTAAAAGAAAAAGTGAGTTAACGTTAACCAATAATAATTAAGTAATACTCTAACACATGATTCAATATCACGTCACAACTATGACCCATCATCTACCAAATAATAATATTCCAATATTATTCCAAAAAAATCCGAAGACGTTGAATCGATTCTATCGAATCATTTGAAGACACCTGAAGCCATTTTTCCATTCTAATCAAAATCATCTATTTTTTTTTTTTTAAATTTTATTTTTGATTTCCAGAATCTGCTACTTGAACATCCAAAGGTGAAAGTTCCCTGATGGAATTAATTATTTTAATTGAATATCTTAATTAAGACACATTTTCAACTGAATTAGAATTTAATTTAAATTTCAATTTGTTTATAATTAATTGCAGACTGAAAAAAGAAAATTGCAGCTCAGTCCTTATCATTAATGCATGCAGAACTGGAACACAAACAGTCAAACACTGCTTTCAATTTTTGGGTCCAATCTTTGTCTACCAGATGGATTTCTGTTTCTGATCAACCTAAGAACCCAAAAAATTGTAAAATAACAACAAACAGAAGAAAAACATAAATCCTTGCATTGACATCCTTACTTTCCCTCAACGAAATCATTCATCTTACAGGTAAACTTTTAAACCTATCTCTCTTTACCAAAAGAAAAAAAATCTAAACCTAAAAAAGGAACTTAAAAAAAAAAAAGGGAAACCGATGAATAAAATAAAATTCAGAAGGGATTCATCTTGCTAATGATACAATTCCAAACGCCTTGAGCACAAACTACAGAAATATTTCTTCTTAATCTTGTAACAGATGGGTAAGAAGAAGAATCTGCACTGGCTTTCGAAATCAATGGCTAAAACGTTTCCTTCACAGTAAGGACATGAACCAGGAGCTTGTTGTCTCCCAAGCTCCACCTGGTCTTCACGGCAAAGAATCATAAAACACATATTCTGAAACCCTTTCCTGTTTTCTGTTTTCTGAAAGTGTTTTCTCTGACTCGATCTGCTGGGTTGATACGAGTTTTCTCTCTTCTTTTAGTGTTTTTGTTTTTGAAGAAAACATAGAAAAATGAAAGACTCGAGAAAAAAAATTCTATCCTCAAGCATCATTTATAGAGCGAAGAGGTTTAACACTTTAATTTATGCTTTGTGAAAATGGATGAGTTTTGCTTTTTAAATTACCTTTTTTACCAAGTAGAAAATTTTATATACAGTCTTTTTTTTCTCTGGTTATGCCGTTATGCAAGAAAATATTTTCTTGAGAGAATTTTCAGAAATGATTATGAATTTATTAATATATTATTAGGCTATTAAAATTGTCGGTCTTGGAGGAATTACGTTTCTTACCAAGGGCGGGTTTATCTGACAGTTCTTGCTGCCTGAACTATCCTGCTCTCGTTGAATCTCAGCCGTCGCAATCACTGTATAGCAATCAGACAATCCGACAAGACGGCTACATCTAATCACAATTTTTAATTTCAACTACAGTTAATTCAGTTGTTTTATTTTCCAAAAAATTGAAACCTTCACTTGTATGGAACTATTGAATGTAAATGTTTAACTGCCCTTTAGTTTTGGTCTTATTCGGCTAGGGGCAGGAAAGTGTGGCGCACACCCAAGGTTTTCTAAGAAGCTTCTGACTGACGTCGCGTGTGATCATACAATGCGCACATGTTTGAACCGCCTTTTAATCCCAAAGTTAACGTAAGCCGTTGCATGGTTTTTTACCGGGCTTACGTCTTTTCCGTTATTTTTATTGCCTTTTTGTTACAAGAATCTACTTCTCAGTTGTTTCTACCGTTCAGCTTGCACGGGTGGATGCTGCATCAGCAATAATAGATCCTGTCAACGATTATTTTATAATTTACTTTTTTAAAATTGTTTTTTTTTTAAATTAATGAAATTTGAATTATTAGAGAATAAAAATAATATCTTGATCTGCTGTTAGTCTAAACCGACGGTTTCAAGTTAATTCGTGTCCAATTGAAAAATTGAAAAGAATGAAAATCGATAATTATTATAACGGATTAATTTGGATAAATTTTATCATTCGTATTTGATTGAATTGACCAAAAATTGGAGATGGAATAATTACATATCGATCTAAATCGGTTCTAATTTGTCAAATGATTTTGATTTGATTTTAATTTTGAGACAATTTCGATTCTAGTTCTAGATTTGGTTAAATTAATTTTTAATTTAATTAAAATATTTTTTGAATTATAAAAAATTATATAAAAATATTTTTTATAATATAAATTTTTATTAATTAATTAAAAAATATAATGAGAGGATATTTGAGTCTTACATGTAAATTTTTTTATATTCAATTATATTTATATATTATAATACTAAATAAAAAGTAAAATAAAATAATTAAAAAAATATTACAAAAAAAATAGATTATGAGCTTTTATCTTATTAAAAATTATAAAATCTAAATTTTAATTATAAATAATTAATTATTATCATTTTTCGTATTCATCCTTTTTATCTTATTCATAATTAAAATGAATTATAAGAAATTATTATTATTAAAATTATTGTATTCCCTTTCTTTTGTTAATATAATCTCTGAAGCATATTCATATTTTTAATATCTAATTTTTTCTCTTTTGTTGTTTTCAAAATTTTAAAATTATAAAAGCATGTTTAACGAACTAATTATAAGTGTTTAAAATTTTAATTTAATAATAAATTAAACTAAATTGTTTTTAATTATTTAATTAAATCTATTGTATTGAGTGAATGACTGTGTGGCCGGTTTAAAGTTCCTGCTTCATTAAAAAAAAAACGCAAACACCAGTTTTCTTCATTTTTGATCTTTTTCTTTGTAAATATGGAAAAAAAAGTGTTTTAGGTATTTTTTTTTGTAATTGTTTTTATAAAAACTGCTATTGAACACAATTTTAAACATGTTAATATCTTGTAAAATTAATTAAGAAATGTAAATAATATTATTTAATTAAAAAATACAATTAACTTCTATATTAGTTAACTCAATTGATCAAGTAAGAACAAAAATTAAACATTAGTTGAATATTTACTAATTATTTAATTATTAATAAATAAATTATTGTGAATTAAAAATTACTTGTTCTTCTTCTCAAGCAGTGACCACCCACACGGAATAGGAGGATCCATTTGTTGTCTTACATGAAGTAAAAGTTCGAGCAACGCATGCGAATTGAGACTTTGACTGCTTTAGTACAATTGGAGGGCTGGCTCTTCGAGGAAGGATCGCCAGCCATAGAACTAGAAATACGGTCAACTTAATTAATTTTGGTCGGTGAATGATTTTTCACGTGGTTTATTACATATATATATATATATATATATATATATAAATTATGATTAATTTAATTGATAAAATCTTTTGAAGGAATATAAAAAAGTTTTGTCTACATTAATTGAGAAGATTTGATTTGATTATTTTCATATAATAATTATAAAAAAGGATTGTTTTCATATAGTAATTATAAACAAAATTTGCAGTGTATTTGGGTACATAATCTATATTTAAATACTCAATTAACTTGAATTCTTCTCTTTAATAAAATAATTTTTAAAAACGTTTTGTGTTATCGATTCATTTTAAATTTAAATTATATTGTAGTTTAAAAATAAAAAAAATTGTCAATTTTATTTTTAAAATAAAATTAGAAGTTAATATACTTTGATTATGTAATGCACACAAATTTTTTGGTAAGATTTATTTATATTTTAATTTATATTTAATTTTTTAACTTTTATTGAGACTTATATTTTAATATCTAATATTTTTTAATTTTTATTTCATAACGGTGGTGTGACGGTAAGGACTTGGGATACTGTTTACAGTGTTATGAGTTCGAATCGTCACATTGTTCAATTGATGCGTCAAGATAGAGGTTTCGGTTTATTTTTATATTTGGTTCTGTTGCGGGTAGTCCCTATATACGCGTCTAATGGTTAAGGGTAGGATCATGTGATTTACAGTCACACGCTCATGAAAGTAAGGTACCTATCTTTGTATGAATAGGTTTGTTTGTTTTTATTATTTTTCTGTTCAGAATCAATTCTAAATTTCTTTTATTCGATTTCTTGCTAGTTTACTTATTATTTTGATTCTGTTGTGAAATTCAACCGCTTTTATTTATTTTTATTTCGATTGTATCTACCTATTCGATCGGGTTGCTAACTCAACGGTAGAGTACTCGGCTTTTAAGTACGGCTAGCATCTTTTACACATTTATATGAAGCAAAGGATTCGTCCAGATCTTCGGGAGAGTTTGTAAGACCACGACTGATCCTGAAAGGAATGAATGGAAAAAACAGCATGTCGTATCAATCGAGAATTTTGAGAATATTTTATTCTTATTCAATCGATACAAACAAGTTTTAGTTTTAATTCTTGGCGCAG
>JAVXUL010094955.1:0-21328 GCA_035590515.1 Trichilia minutiflora | reverse complement strand
ATATAAAATTATAAAATAAATAAAAATTAAAATATAAAATTATTATATGACTTTTAGCGACGCCATATTTTGGCGTCGCTGAATATGTTTTTGGCGACGCCATATTTTGGCGTTGCTGAATGTATTATTGGCGACGCTATATTTTGGCGTTGCTGAATGTGTTTTCTGCGTCGCTACTTGAGTCGTCGCTGAAGGCATTTTTCGCGACGCTACATTGGCGTCGCTGAATGTATTTTTAGCGACGACTTATGGCGTCGCCAAAGCCTTTTTAATGTTTTTTAAAAGCTTTTTGGCGACGATATTATGGCGTCGCGGAAAGAGTTTATAGCGACGATAAGAAAATGGCGTCGCGAAAGGGGGATTTTAGCGACGACATAAAAATGGCGTCGCTAAAGGCTTCTGCGAGGGTCCTTTAGCGACGCCGGTCAGTGGCGTCGCTGAAGACTTTAGCGATGCCATTTTTGACTTTTAGCGACGATTTTTGGCGTCGCAGAAAGCCAATTTTGTTGTAGTGTTGGTATGCCCTGAAAGTTTATCACGAGAATCGCGGGGTGTGACTATTGTGGTATTGTACCATGTCACGTGTATCCGAGGCTCCTCGTCCTGATGTTCTTTTTGGAGATGTGTCAGGCCATTGATGACATAACATAATAGTATTGTAGATGTTATTCTACGTCACATGTATCTCCAAGGCTCCGATACTGTATATAGTAAACACTTGATTGAATACCTCCAGACAGAATCTCGGATAGGTGATGCTGAGATTTTTTTTGAGTATATATTTGTAGTGAGTAATCCGAGAAAGATTCTCTGAACTAATGGCCCGAATGTGTCACTCAACACGATTTTATTACTTCTAGTACCGCAGAAAGAGGTCTCGGAACGTCGTCACATTCAGGGATTCATGGGGAGAATTATGTCCGTGTGATGGGCCTAGGCCTTTAGGCTGGGCTTCGATAAAAATACCCAAACATTAAACCCCCCAATTTTTAATTAAAAACTTAATAATTACTGCTCAGCTGTTACACGGATTACGTCATTTTTGCTATCGTCATCTTTAAATTAGTCTTTTCGAAAATATAACCGTCATCCATGTAGCATCTCCCCATTGAAAGATAAGACTGAAAAATTGAAATATCTGGGCGGTGATAATTCATCTGAAGAGGTGGGCCTCATATAAATTCAAATTTGAAGAGACATGACTCTTGGCTCTTCATATTCGAATGATGTGGCATCTTCCTATCCGTTGGATTTGATATAACGGTTAGGGTTTTTCTGATTTTCTTCCCCATTTGTCTCTATAATATCCCTTCCTTTTCTGAAATCTACTTTTCTCTCTCTTTGTTAGCATCTGCAACTGAAGCATTCCTCAGAGTTTCTTGACGATCTTTGATAATCTTTTGTTCACAGCTGTCAATCGATTCTCTGAGAACTTTCCACTTCAAGTCTCTTCTTCAAAATATTTGATAAGTTTCTTTGCCTGTAAATTTTTTCTGCAAGTTTTCTTACGCTGTGAATATATAATAAGGCAAAAAAGAATGCATGTGAAAACTTGCTAGAATGATTTAGCGGCCTCTTATAGGTATTCAAAATCAGTAGTACCATTATTCACAAAAAAACAGAGACTATATTATTGTCTTGATTCTAAATAATAGAATATAATAGTTTCGATAATAATAAAATACTTTTATAGTTGTTGATGATCCCCGAACAGCCTTCTTGACCTTTTCCTATTTGTTTTTCTGAGTAGAAATGGCTTCTGCTTCCAGCTCTTCAATCACACCCGAGACTGTTCCTGGGGGAGATAACTTAGGAGAAGGTTTAGAATTGGTGGCTAGTCTAATACCAATATCAGAGGTCCGATCCCCATATGAACAAGACTGGTTCACCTCTATCTATGGTCATGGTGACTGACCTTGAGGCTTATACAACTTGCTTTGAAATTCTAGAGGATATCTCTCTTTGATCCCCCAAGGCCAATGAAAGTCCCAGTAACCCTCTTGAGAGTGAAGTTACATTTAATGAGGAGTTGTTCTACTTAGGGGTTAGTTTACTATTGCAAGCATACTTTTGTCGGATCCTCACAATGATGAGGATAACTCTTTACCAACTTAACCTGAATAGTTGGAGGATACTTATAGGGCTATTTATTTTATGGGGACAAATAACGAACTTATCACCTTCCATGGGAGAACTGGAGCATCTGTTTATGCTCAAGAAAAACCCTGGGAAGAACCTTGAATGGTATTACCTCCAAACGAGGCTTTGGAAGCCCAATCGATCAAAGAGAACCCTACCTGCAATAAGAATTGAAAGAACAAATGGTTCTTCGTATGTGGCAATTAGAATTCCAAGCTATATCTCCCTGTCCCGAGAACTTTTTGTGAAGCCTTGCCATAAATAGGGGAGAAAAAACTGAGCCCCCATAGTCTAAAAACCATTAAGCAGACCAGGTTTCAGTCATCAAATTAGAAATCCCTACTCTCATATTTGAACCTCCTGACCTCGGGTCTAGTAAAAACTTGTCCAAGTAAAGAGTTTGTAAATCTTCAAAAAATAAATTTTCCTCAGAGTAAATATCCTTCATATAAATATATAATTTCATGATATTTGCGCTTGTTGTAAATGTGACTAACTCTTCTATTCATTATTTTTGCAGAATTACAATGTCAAGAAAACCGTCTGCATTGTCTTCTCTGAGCAAGCTTGTAGGGAAGAAGCAAGCAGAGACTTTCAAAAAGGCACCCCCCAAAAAAAAACAACCAAATAGGGAGGGTGTCTTTGTGAGAAAGAGGAACCAGGGTCCCGTAACCTCAAAATTAGGATCCGAGTTCCCCCTTATTATTGTTTAGGATAAGGAAAAGGGGGTGATGATTGAAAAGGGGTAGAAGAGGACGAGAGAAGACCCTTCAATCGAACAGAGATAGAAGAAATTAAAGATCGGTGGGTCTAGTATTTCGAAATCACCTTCTAAGAACTTCTTTGGGGTAAAAGAGATACCAGAACTGAGGCCAAATGATATCTATAAGGGAAAACAGAAGTATTTTTCCCATCTTCTGGACCTCATAAATGACACTAAGAAGTATCTTTCACTTGGTATTACCCAAAGACTAGACTCTATGAAGGATTCTGATGCCATGGAGTTCATATACAGATGGGGTCTGCGGGTAAGTTTAATACTCGATTTTTGAGAATTATCCTTTTATAATTTGCTTTATTTGTAGGCATGTTAATAAATAAAACAGCTGTAGGAGGCTCAGAAAGATGAGACAAAAAAGATAAAGAAACTTGAGAAGGAAAATGCCATTGCTGTAGAACAACGGGAGAAGATGGAGGTTGCTCTGGCCTTGGAGAGAACCTAGCGGAAGACTAAGGAGTCAACGTGGGAAAAAGAGAAAGAAGAGTTAGAGCTCTGGATTGCATCTTTGGAATTCGTGCATATCGGACTAAGTATTAAAAATACTAACTTGAAGTCTCGGATAACACTTCAATAATCGAAGATGGAAATACTGAGGAAGCAATTAGCTGGGGAGCCTCAGAGGATCAAGGAGGCAGTGACAGCCACCGAGGTCAAAGGTGAGGCTAATATGAATCATGCCATTGACCTAATCTGCTAGACATTCAAAGAAAAATATCCTCACCTTGACCTCGGGTGGTTGTACGAGGTACTGGAGCGGGAGATGCCAGATTTTAAAGTCCCCGATCCAGAGCCAAATAAAGAAATGTCTATATTGGATGCGGCAGCTGAGACAACCCACGCTGATCCTTCTCTAGCAATAGAGCAGCCTCCTACCGACTAGCCTATAGACCCCATAGAGGACCCGAAGCCTAAATCTTTCGAGAATCTAGAAATTATAAGCAAAGAGAATTAGGCTCGGATAATCTGTAATAATGATAACTTCTTATTCTGCATAAACTGAATATTTTAATGAAATATTATTCTTCTGAATTTGATCTCCATTTAGATAGAATTTCCTTTCTTGAAATAATACCTGTTCGTATTCAGAAAAATCTCAAACTGTTCAAGTAACAAAAGTCATTTATACAGATAATTTTAAGTTTGACCGATGTAGATCACTTATATAAACTTTGAACAGAATAAGAGATAACAAGTTACTTTAAATAAAGCAATTAGCCAAGCAAATAACTTAGAATTTTTTTTATCAAATATGGGGTCAGCTCAATATAAGTATTTGACACAAAAGCTAACCACGTTTAAGTATTCATGAGTTACTTCAACTAAGTGATAACATCGAGTTAAATAGTATACAACAAAAATTGAGATAACAAACGAGCTCATCACAAAAAGATAAGAATATGATCTCAAAACTATTGATCTCATTAATCATTAACATTAACTATATGTACAATAAATAAGATTAATAGGTCTATCCAATTAATAATTCACAACAGAATGTAGAACAAACCGTTCATGACACATGGTCTCAGATCATAGATGATGTGATCCTGTTAATATCATTGAGATCAGGGATAACGTGATCCCTATAACCAACCTCGGACATTATAATTTAAACGGCCTTGGAACGATATAGTTTCTTAAACTGCATACATCCTTATCACGGAGACGACATGGCTTCGTTAGCATAAGGTCTTCTGAAAAACTATGTGATCCTAGTAACTGGACTCGGACGACGCGGTCCATATGGTTTTGGAACGACGTGATTTTATAAGCTGTAAATATCCTTAGTATGAAGACGACGTGATCTCAATAACTGACCTCGGACGACGTGATCCATATAGTCTCGGAATGAGGTGGTTCTATAAGCTATAAATATCTTTAGCATGGAGACGACATGGTCTCGTTGGCATAAAGTCTTTTGGGGGACGACGTGATCCTAATAGCTGGCCTTGAAATGAAGTGATTTCATAAACTGCAAATATCCTTAGCATGGAGACGACGTGGTTTCATTGGCATAAGGTCTTCTAGGGGATGACTTGAACCTAACAGTTGGCCTCGGATGACGTGGTTTATATGACCTCGAAATGATGTGGTTCCATAAGCTACAAATATCCTTAGCATGGAGACGACGTGATCTCGTTGGCATAAGGTCTTCAACTGAAAGATTCGGCCAGCCTTGATATATGAATTGGATTTAATGAGAGTACTAAAGAGAGAGGCATAATTGAAATTATTCGTAGAGTAAGTGTTTAAGATGCTAGATGTGGGCTCGGGGGGTTTGGTCCAAAAGGGTCATATCAAGGATAATATAACTTTAATCTGTCAGTGTTCCAAGGTTTTATGACTGGAATGCCATTCGGGGTCTCTAGTTTGTAGACTCTCGGTCCGAGTATCTGAACAACTTTGTATGGTCCTTCCCAATTGGCTCCAAATACCCATTTACTTAGAAGTTTGGTGTTAAGAGTTACTTGTCGGAGGACTAGATCTCTTCTCTGAAAAGTTCTACGTCTGACTTTTTGATTATAATAGCTGGTTACCTTTTGTTGATGATCCATATTACGACCTCGTCTCTTTTTCCTTCTAATAGATCCAATTTTAATATTCGGCTAGCCTCATTCTTCTCTTCATCATAGTATTGAATTCGAAAAGTCGAGACATCAATCTCGATCAAAATCATGGCTTCACAACCGAAAACCAACAAGAATGGAGATTCCCCTGTTGCTGTTCTGAGGGTGATTCTGTAGGCTCAGAGTACTTCAGGTAACTTATCAATCCAAGCTCCCTTATGTTCTCCAAGCTTCTTCTTTAGTGCCTTCTTGGACACTTTGTTGGCAGCTTCCACCTGTCAATTAGCTCGAGGATGCACTGGGGTAGTAAACCTCAGGTTAATACAGAAATCCGAGCAGAATTCCCTGAACTTGGCATTGTCAAATTGCTTTCTATTGTCAATTACTAAAACTTGTGGGACTTCGAAACTGTAGATCACATTCTGCGTGATGAAGGCTATTGTCTTCTTTTCTGTTATGTTAGAGAGTGACTCTGCTTCCATCCACTTTGTGAAATAATCTATCACCATAATCGTATACTTGGTGTTGGCTTGGGCGGTCGGCAGTGGTTCTTCAGGGGCTGTCTCAGAATATCTCTATGGATCTGACATTCATGACAAGATTTAACTAATTGGGACACATCCTGCAAGATTGTTGGCCAATAATATCCTTGCCGAATAATTTTGTACATCAAAGAACGAGCCCCTCCATGACTTCCACAGGTCCCATTATGGATTTCTTCGAGAACTTTATCAGTCTCATCTAGTCTTAGACATTTCAAATATGGCAAGCTAAAACCACGTTTATAGAGTACATTATCAATAACAGCGTACCTGGCTGATGTATTTTTTATCTTCTTCGCTTCGTTCTTGTCGGATGGTAGTTCTCCATACTGAATGTAAGACTTCAGTTCCTTCATCCACTTATGGTTAGGAATTTTCTATATGGCAGCAATAAAATTTTCTTTCAGATCTACACTCCACTGCATCAAGACTTCAATTAGTATTGAGACTGGAGTTTTTTCTTTGAACACCGAGGCCAATTTTGTCAAGTAATCAGCTCTAGAGTTTTCTGTTCGAAAGAGTTGCTTCACTGTTATATTTTGAAATGTCTCTATTAGTTTTTTGACTAGGGTCAAATAAGCCTGCATGTTATCCTCCCGAACCTAGAACTGTCCGTTAATCTGGTTGACAATTAACTATCAATCACTTTTTATGATTAAATTCAAAGCTCCTAAAGCTTGAGCTAATTTGATTCGATTGATCAGTGCTTCATATTCTGCTTCATTGTTGATTACTTTGAAATTAAATCGCAGAGAGTACATGACTTCTTCTCCATCAGGCTTTTTTAGGATTATTCCTGCTCCACCTCCCTGAAGGTTTGATGCTCCGTCAACAATAGTTGCCAAATATCCTTTGAGACCACACGATCGGGGGTATTATTCTTATATCGGGTGTTTGTGGTACCCAAGACCTGTAATATTGTCAGTTATTTTGAGACTGTTCATTCTGCCACAAAGTCTGTTAGAGCCTATCCCTTAATAGCTTTTCGAGGCTGGTAATCTATGTTATACTCACTGAGTTCAACAGACCACTTCACCAATCTTCCTGATAAATCTGGTTTATGAAGAATTTATTTCAGTGGTTGATCTGTCGTCACCATTATCTAATGAGCCTGAAAGTAGGGGCATAACTTTTTGACAACAGTGAGAGGGCAAACTTTTCTGTTGGAGTATATCTTGTCTTGGCATCCAATAAAGATTTGCTCGGGTAATAAATAGGCCTTTATACCGTTTCGTCATCTTCTTTCATGAGAACAAAGCTTACAGTGTATTCGCTGACCACCAAATATAACTGCAGAATATCTCCCTTTTCAGGGTTAACCAAGTTAGGAACCTGAGCCAAATATTCTTTGAGCTCTCAAAAACTTCTATCACAGCTTTCATTCCACTTCAATCTCTTTCCTTTTCTCATCATCTGAAAGAAAGGAAAACACTTGTCAATGGCTTTTAAAATAAATCTGCTCAGGACTATCAATCTTCTTGTCAAACTTTACAGTTCTTTTATTGTAGTTGGGGACTTCAAATCTAGGATAGCTTTAACCTTTTGCGGATTAGCCTCAATCTCCCCTTCACTAACCATGTACCTGAGGAATTTTCCAGCTCTAACTCCAAATGAACATTTCTTGGAATTTAATTTCATGTTATACCTCCTCCAGTAAGAGAAGGTTTCCTTCAGGTGTTTGGCATGGTCCGATCCCTTTACAGACTTTGTGATCATGTCATCTACATATACTTTCATGGTTGACCCGATCAATGGTTTAAAAACCTTGTTGACTAGCCTTTGAAATGTCACCCCTGCATTCTTTAATCCGAAGGGCATAACTGTATAACAATATAGTCCCTGGTCAGTGATGAATGCTGTCTTATACTGGTTGGATTCATGCATTTTGATCTGATTATACTCCGAGAAAGCATTCATAAAACTGAGAAGCCCATATCTTGTCATGGCATCCACTAGTTGATCAATCTTTGGCAGAATAAAACTATCTTTGGGGTATTCTTTATTTAGATTAGTGAAGTCCACACACATTCTCCATTTCCCGCTAGCCTTCTTCACCATCACCACATTGGTAATCCACTCAAGGTATTGGACTTCTCGAATGAACCCTGCTTTCAGAAGCTTGTCAACTTTTATCTTGATAGCCTCCCTCCTTTCGATGTTAAATGTTCGCCTCTTATGGACCACGGGTTTGAAACTTGGATTCATGATTAGTTGGTGTAAGATAACCCGAGCACTGATCCCCGGTATATCGATATAAAACCAGGCAAATACTTCGACATTTTGTTTTAACACCTCAGTCAATGATGTTTTGTGCTCAGGGGTCAAGTTAGACCCAATCCTCATAATTCTCTTAAGCCATTTGTCATTCACAACCACTGACTGTATTTTTTCAATTAGCTCGAAGGATGGTGACTTTTAAAATTGGCTCATCTCCTTATCCACATCTTCTAATGACTTTACCTGTCAATCACCCTCTACATGTCCCACAGCTGTTTCCTCTAATGGGCGCTTATGAATGTAGTAGAAATTCTTTGAAGCAGTGGCAAAGCAGGATCAAGCCTCTCTCTGATTTTCTCTTACGATCTTGATTCCATCTCCTACTCTAAACTTCAACTTTAGGTAGTGAATACTTTTTACTACTTTTGTGGACCGGAGAAATGGCCTCCCCAAGATCATGGAATACGGCATCTTAAGATCCATGACCTGGATTTCTACTATAATGGTATTTGTATATGGCTTATAACCCATAGTCATTGATAATTGTACTGTTCCCAGGAGGTATACACATGACTCCCTAAATCCATGCAGAGCGGTCTCGGTAGGCCTTAATCTTAGATCCTTAATACCCAAGGAATCTAAGGTCTTCTTGAAAATGATATCGATGGAACTTTCTGTGTCGATCAATATTCTGTCGACCCGAGAAGTCCCCACCGTCAGTGTAATAACTAGAGCATCATCATGTGGGTAATGAACTCAACATTCATCTTCATCTGTGAACAGTATTAGGATCGAAGCCATTTTTGGCCTCTTTTCTGTATGTACATTCATCATATGCGACTTAACGTTTATGCTTGAAAGAGAGTACCAAAAATAATTCTTTCGAGACCTGTTTGAATTTTCAGTCAATGTGGGGCCTCCCGTAATTACCATCGCATCATTATACCTTTGCACCTACCTCGGATTTTGAACTCCCTCGTCATTCTGAGCCATGAATTTAGTTAGGTAGTTATTCCTAACCAAAACTTTAATCTGATTCTGGAGATCATAGCAGTCGTCTATCAAGTGTCCCATATCTTGATGGAACTCACAGAATCTATTCTTTTCTTCCACTGTTGGCTTGGCTTTGATCGGAGAAAGGGTTCCCTGCCTCTTTACCTGCTCCAAAATCTAAGAAAGGGACGCATTCAGAGGAGTAAACTTTCTCTTCTCTTCCAACTGAGCCACTCGACTCGGATCATCTCTCCGAGGCAATCTTCTTTCCCTTGCATAAGGTTCCTCCCTACGTCTATCATTCTGATAATACTCTAGGGCTCGATCTTTCTCACAGTTTACCTCAGAGAACTTTCTCTTATCATTCTTTCATCTCTTATTATCGGGCTTCTTGAACTGGTAATATATTATCTCTTAGAGGAATACCCGCTGTCTTTTCCTCCTTTATTTTCAATATTACTTGATTCTCAACTTCAATCTCATCAAGTGATTTCCTCCAAGCAGCTTCATATGTATTCACCGAGGACTTATATATAAAATACCAAGCCCTGTCTATTTTTAACCCCTGTCTCAATTCTTCCAATACCAAAGGATGATGAAAGGCTCCCAACTCAAGAACTTTCTCGTGATACCTTTTGACAAAACTTCTAAGACTTTTACCACTTTCTTGTTTAAGCAACAACAAGGAACTAAGAGTTTTGGTATCAAAAACTGCTCTTCAAAACTCATTAGTGAATACATTATATAACTGTTCGAAGTTTTGGATATTTCCCAGAGTCAAACCTACAAACCATTTCTTTGCCTGACCTTCTAGAGTTAATGGGAATAAATGGTACATCTGGTCTTCGCTCAGGCCCTAGACAAGCATCATTTTATGGAAGAAATTCATGTATAATAATGGGTTTGTCTTCTCAAAGAACGAGATAATCTACGATATCTTAAACTTTTGAAGCAAAGTCTGGCCCAAAAGTTTGGGGGACAAAGGGTGACTTCGAGTATGATCTCGTCTGTTGGATAGATTCAGCAGGATCACCTCAGGGGTGCACCTTCTCGCTGTTCATTTCTTCCATCAGTTTTTTCACTAAGGCCTCCACTTTTTTCTCTTTGGTGACATTTCCTCAATCCTCTTCCTAGCACAAATATCTGTGCCTGAAAGCTTCATATTTTTCCTCCGTCTCTGTTCCAAAATCACCCTCATATCACCAAAGGGTAAGCTAGTTTCATTCGATTTCTCATGGACTGCTTTTGGACTTTGGGACACACGTGTAGATCCATGATAATGCCTCTCATAGACATGGGAAGGCATGTTTTCATCCCTACCTCCCACCTTTTTTGGGTGAGGCTCTTTAATATCCTTATTCTTTCCCTTCTCTACGACTGTATACCTTTTAATTGGGGCCTTCCTTTTTACCCCTTCATCGTTCTTTGCCATTACTTCTAGTCGTGAAATGCTACTTTCCACGGTTTCATCTGGTACCTTTGTACCCACCATTCTTATTTGCATCATCTCTAAAACATCCCGTATCTCACCCCGAGGGTATAATTGTCATTTCTTACATCTTCCGTCCATACATCTGCAT
The DNA here is from genome assembly GCA_035590515.1 of Trichilia minutiflora. Lineage (NCBI taxonomy): Eukaryota > Viridiplantae > Streptophyta > Magnoliopsida > Sapindales > Meliaceae > Trichilia > Trichilia minutiflora. Next base: position 10,509 of record JAVXUL010094955.1, on the reverse strand, counting down.
TCATTTAATATTTTATTGGGATTATGGGTGTGATCCTAGGCTCGTGTGGGGCCTATTAAGTGAGAATTCAAATTTTGGAAGGTTCGATCGATCGAACAGGGGGATTTGTTCGACCGAATCAGTCGGTCGATCGAAGAAGCCATTCGTTTGACTGAAGCATGGATTCGTTCGATCGAATGTGAGGTTCGTTCGATCGATAATTTACGAGCTCTCTGAGTACTATTCATACCAAGGGATTTGATCGACTGACATGTGATTCGTTCGATCGAAGAGGTGGTTCGGTCGATCAAATCTTTGATTCGTTCGACCGAATCAGCGCGAAATGATCGAAATACCCTCTTCTAGAAGCTTCTCTCTTAAGGGAACTTAAGGACAAAATGGTAATTTCACCTTTTTCTATAAAAAGGGGTCAGGGGCCGAAATTTGATGGATTTTTCTCCTTCTCCTCTTCTTTTCTTCCTCCTTCGTTCACCCTCTGACTCACACACACATATTTGTTGTTTTTCGTCATTTCTTTGATTTTTCCTCACCATTTTGCTGTATTCTAGCTCCCAAGCATGATGGTAGCTTCAATTTGTGACTAGAGGCGCTGGATTTGAGTGGAAGAAGTTAGGGTTCCAAGAGGAAAATTGGGGCTTTTCGTGTTAGAGGCGAAATCGAAGTAAACCGACCACACCACGAGGTTCGTAGCTTTATTTTTAACTTGCCTATATGTTCAATTTGTAATTTTAAGCAATTTGGTTCGTATGGGTTTTCATATGGACTCTTGTGGATTTAGCCTTCATATTTTAGATTTAAGGCGAAATATAGGTCATAGGAGACTCGTGGAGGTCGTAGGAAGTTAGATTTGTGATTTCAGAGAATTTGGGTGAATATGAACAGTAACTCTGATTACTGTTCCGGTGAGGGAGTGTGGTCTATTGGTCAGAATCATGAGAATAAATCGATATGCATCGGTTTAGGTATAATATGGGTCCGTGACGATAATAATTGGATAATTCGAGGCTTAACGAGAGTTTAGACAAAATCCAAAAAATAATCCGACGTGGGGGATTCAGGATTAACGTGTATTGCACGTATTTAGATTTCCATTCACATATTAGAATATGTATTGATAATGTTTTATACGTGTGAATAGGCGACGGTTCGAGGTCGAGGTACTCGCGTAGCTCACCGAGGAACGAGGAAAACTAGATAGTGTATACCCTCCCTAAGTTGTGAGTGGACTTATTTCTTTTAATTGTTTATTTTTCTTGTATTTTATTGATTTTAAACTTATTTTCAGCCTTAAGGCGATAGAAACTTTTATATTGAATTATCATATGACGGAGTTGGATTTTGTTGTGTGGTGGCCGGGAGGGCCCCTTGTTTGTGCTAGAATAAACCCTCTAGGAAATATTTTTATGAATTACTATATGATTTCAAAATGAACTCGATGTTTTGATTTTTATGATGATTATGATGATATGGCCTTTGGGGCCGAATTATGGCATTTATTATGATTTGTTGCTATGTTAGCCTGTTTATACCTTATTATGCATCTTATTATGATGACGGCCATGTTGGACCTGTACTTGTGATAATGATGGCCTTGTAGGCCTGTGTTATGATATATGGTGATGTGGTCGTGTTGGCCTATTGTGCACAGTAGCTACTGGTTGTAGCCTAGGGTCTACCTGAGTGGTTAGAGGTGGCCTAAGTAAGTGTGGAGCTTCACAGATGGGAGAGTTATACGGTGTTTCATCTATTGCTGAGTAGAGGTTTGACCACCTGTGAGTCCCAGTCGGATTAGCACGAGATCACCACGTGACTAATCCGAGACGAACGTCAGTGATGGGCATGTTTTGAGTAAAGGACTAATGCATTGTTTTCTTTATGCATTGAAAAGAATATTTTAGTAAAAGTATGTTTTGGTTGCATATAAAACCCACTGACGATCTCGGGACACCCTTGGCCAGGGTAGTCGCCGGGAAAGGGAGCCAGCCCAATGTTTTCATTGCATGATTCGTGGTTTATAAAATAAATAAGGTTTTCTTTGATTTTAATGTGTTCGAACCCTCCCTTTTTGATGAATGAATTTATATATATATAAACATACTTTTGTATGAATACGTTTTTAATATGTTCATTCACTGAGTATACCCCCGTATACTCACCCCTCACCATTTCCAATTTCAGGGTTAACGATATAATCAGTGCGGGCGGTGGTGATAGCTTGAGGAAGTGAAGGCTCAGGTATACACATATCGACTCACCCTAGTGGTTCTCAGTCCACTGGTGTATTTTGTAAACTTTCTTTTATTTCTAAAATTTGAAAGTACTAAACAGAATTGTAATAATTATTATATTTGATTTTGGGGATGGATTCCCACTGATTTACTTACGATGAATGTTTTATCTAATGTACCCACAAATTTATTAGAAGTGTTTGTGACTTGATTTATCTATTGTAAGTTTGGGTGTGAGGATGGATTTTGGAAGTATGATGAAATGTTTTTGTGATAAACAGATTTAATAAAAGCCTTACGGGCCTACAGGTTGTATTCTGTGTTATTGGGTACACCCTGAAGGTCTGTAGCGTTGTCACAGGTGAGACCCACGATCGGGATGTGACAATACAAGTATCCTTGACATACTGTATATAAGACTCTACCCTACCCATACAATTATGGACCTATAAATCATATGCTCTGATACCAACTTTATCACATCTCACAATGTAACCGATAGGAGATAAGAATCCCTCATCCTCCTTATCCTCATAGCGATATCTAATGAGAACTTGATCTTTATCATTTGTTATTTATAGATTTAATGCTCAAATCATATGACAGACATAAATGGATTCTATTTATTCAAATTCCAAAATGACCTCTACCACACTCCAATCTATAGATCCCACACGTGACAATCGTCACAGACTCCTAATATATACTTAATAACTCTTGAATACATCTTGAGAGCCTGTAAGGCCTTTAAAAATCCTATTTCAAAATCAAATATTTAAAACACTTCCAAATGTTCCCCCAAACCACCCAAACTCCTCTAATACACAATCATTTCTCAAACACTTTGAATAATCAATTTCATCTTAAATCATTCATCAAATTAAATAAGTGAATGTACGGTCAATGACAAGTATAAGTAAAATGTGTTACAAATCATTTTACAACCCCTGATATTTAAATATCAAATCAATATAAAATAAAATCAAAGGTACAACTCTAGTGGACTATAATTCTTCTAAGTGAGTCGGATTAGAGATATACCTAATGCCCTCTAAATACAGAAGGACCACCACTAACGAACATGCTCTACAATCATTTTAGACCTGAAACTGAAAGATGAGAGGGAATAAGTATATAGGGGTATACTCAGTGAGTGAACTAAAATTATATAACAATTACATATTACTTAATATATAAGAAGTCATAAAGTGAAGCATACTTTTAGAATGTAAAATCATTATTTGAAAATCATTCTAAAATGATTTAATATAAATTATTTGATTTAATCTAAAAAACATAAAATTTATATATAAAATCATTGGATTGGCTCCCCTTCTCAATGGTTAACTTGGCTCTAGGCAATCCCGAGATCGTCAGTGAGTTTTATATCCAGATAAAACAATGAGGTTTTATAAAAATTTAATTTAAAAGATAAGGAATAAAATTATGCATTGTTTTTATTTAGAAAATAAGCCGACCATTGACATTAGTTTGAGTAGCCACGTGATGACATATGTGACTAACCCGATGAAACTCATAGGGGACAAATAATCAAATCATAACTATATCATCACATATCCATCAAACTCCAGTCCCATCTATGATCTTCACTCACCTAGGCAGCCTCTTTCCAAGGTGATCCTAGGCTACGTCCTTGTAGCTATAGTAACTAAATCTTAGTCCTCATGGTCATCGTCACTAATATGCATATCAATATCTACATATCATACAAGTTCAATAGATCAACAAGAAAATAAAAGTATGAGCATCAAAATATCCATTAAAGATAAATCAATCCGACCTCCTAGCCCTTTCTCAACATAAATGCATTTTATTTCAAGTCAAGTACATATACATAAACAAGTATATAAAACAAAAACGTTAAACATATGAAATTAGCATTATAAAATATTTATAAGCAATTAAAAATATCCAAAATTTTATGTTAAAGCGATAAAGATATAAAATTGTTTACTCACAGTTTAGAGAGGGTATATACTCCCTATTTCCCCTCGATTCTCGGCACTTCACGCGGGTTTCTTGCTTGCGTACCTTCGCCTATAAACAGATATATGCCAAAATCATATTAATAAACATTTCTAAACTACGAATGAGATTCGTATGCGTAAAATGCATTTGAACCTGGGTTTCTAAAGTCGACTAACATGTATAATTGGGTAAAACCATGGTTGTCCGTCTGATTATCTATTTTCTATCACTACAAACCCAAATTATAGCCAAATTAATGATATTCAATTCGGTTTTACTATTACAATGAGTGAGTCTTATATTCTCATCGAAACAGTAACCCAAACACTGTTTTGACCAATCCATATTTTTTGAATTTATGTTTCTAACTACCTAACAATTTACCTAACCTCTCACCTAAATAACATGTAATAACCTAAATACATGTGATAATAACAAAATCCCCATGGATAAACAATAAAATTTATTTTTCAAAAATTCAATAAAATACGAAATAAAAGCTACAGACAGGTTAGAAATTATCCAATTTACCTCGTAGTATCTTTGGTTTGCTTTAATTTCGCTTAGAATTTGGAAATCCCAAATTTGAATCCCAAATAGCTCCCCTTTATGATTTCTGTACTCCTTGCGACAAATTAAAATCAGTGGAGTATTTAGAACATAGAATGTGGTGAAAAATCGAAGAGAAATCAAAGAAAAGACGAAAATGAGGTGGTGGTGTGTGTGAAGCAGGGAAAGAAATGTGAGAAGAGAGAAGAAGAGAAAAGGGAAGAAAAAAAGAAGAAGAAATCATGGGAATGGGTAGTTCAGTCCCCTATTTATAGAAAAAGATAAAATTACCATTTTACCCTTAAAAAATATAAAGGAAAAACTTCTAAATGAGGGCAAAACTATCATTTCGTAGTTGTTCGATCGAACAAATCAAAGGTTCATTCGAACGACCTGTTAACTTTGATCGAACGAATTGACTACTTCGATCAAATGAATCTTCTTTCGTTCAAACAAATATGAGGTAAAAAAATTTTCAAGGAGTCCTCAAAATATCGGAAGAAAAAATCACGCTATTCAATCGATCGAACCAGCTAAACTAGCAAATTTCATTCAAATTCTCCCCAAATTTAAAAAATATCATTGGGATCCCACTTAAAATAAAATTATCTTTTAATTATGTTGAAATCTCTGTGTTTATGACTTCAAAACTCAACCTTATAAAACTGCGATGTCCTCCCGTCAATTATCTACATAATAGGCTTAATTATATGCACAAGAAATGCCAAAATTTACTATACTGCCCTTGGAACTTAGACATGGAGCTCACAAGCTCTGTAACTAACATATATACATATACACCAAAATAACAAAACTATATAGCATATATATATATATATATATATACAATCCAACAAGAATTTACATATCAATATGTCTATAATCTATAGAAGGGCTTTAAAGCCTGAACATCATCTACAATGCAAAATGAATCCCAATTATTTAGTGAATGCTTGTCAATATTTGATCCACTGGCTTATCTTTATAGAAGACATCTATTGCAAAAATAGAGTATACAAAAAAAAACCCTGTAAAACTGAAAGGAAAAGAGAGGATAAGTTTAGGGAAGATTTAGTGAGTGAAAAGAAATACCAATATAATCATCATAATTTTTTTTTTTTTTATCAAACCTATGGATTGTACATAGTTACTAAGCTAGCCAGCTACTCATACATCTCAATAATATTGGCATATACGAAGATATAATATATAATCAAGTGTCATACACATATCATCTTTAATTAGTTGGTTCATGTCTAGGACTGCACACTTAATTGGATAAAGGGATAATCTATACCCAGGGATATGCACTTGATCATATAGAAGGACAACTAGAATTGGATCCATGGATCAAATCTATAGCATATGCATATGCATATACCATACATATATATATCTGTATAAATCATACAAGAAAAGTATATAACACAACCATATTGGCCTACTCCTGACCTTTACCCAATTCAACATGTTAATACTTCCGATCTTTATTTATTACACAATATGCATCAATCATAAATATCATTTCATCTATCTATCTATCTATCTATCTATATATAGTAAACTCATATCCATCAATAAATTAGATCTTCTCCTGGCCTCAATATATGCTTCCATCAATTTCTCTCAACATTCTACAATATTCCCACATATTTTAACATATCCACGAGCATAAGCATTATTATGATATCAATGAAAACATAGACAAAGTATGGTTATTCCATTTATAACTCATTAAATTCATAATTACTACTATTTTTTCAAAACTTTTCAAAACATTGCACTTTTATAATCACTAAAAAAATAATGAAACATAAAAAATATTCCACTCTAGTGATCTAGGATAAAAAAAACTAAAACTAAGTCAATGTAAGCTGGATGGCCGCTTTCTCGGAGTATCTAACATAAAAATTATAAACAAAAAGGGCATTAGCAAACTCAATATAACCAAACTAAATCGCTAACTCTAATATGAACAACACCTCTTTCTTCTTCAAAACACGAATCGTCATAACTTATTATCTACCCGTAATGTAACTTAAAGAAATAACCAATTTGGTTGGTGTCATAATCCATTACACAAGCTAAAATGCTAATACTCGCATTCATAATTCTAAAATCATACATTCTACATCTTAGACAAGTAATTCAAATGAAGAAATTAGAATTAACCAAAGATTCTAATAAGAACAATAACATTCGCAATGGACATATAAATAATTTTATATCGTCCTTTAAAAACATAAAAATAACATCCAAATGAAGCTGAAAGGCTTACATAATGGCTAATTTAGCTCGTAATCACTTTAGTTTTGAGAAAATGCAAAAAAAATAGTATTTAAATAGTACTCTTGAGTTATTCTTTGACCCAATCAACAAACAAAATATTGTATATTGTAGCTCATGTTGAGGACAATTGATTAATAGCAAGAAATGGAGTTTTAATTGGCAGAAAAATGAGTAAAATAGAGGAAATTTGGAGAAAATCCAAAGAGAAAGAGTAAGAATCAGAAATTGATAGGAGGAGAAGAAAAAATGAATGAAATAGGCTTCCTTTGTTTTTTTATACAAGTATATAGGTAAGAAAATGATCAATTTATCTTTTGTCCCTCTCTTATTCTGCCTTCTTGTGCATAATAGCTTGCGATAAGGCTTCCATTATCACTCATCTAAGCTCTAATGTTTATGCCATTTCTTTCTATGAAATCTTTATTCTATCCTCTTTTAATAGAAACAAATCGCTTGTCAATTGAATTTTCTGATCAACAGGATATTAACTCGAAATCTTGGGTGTATAGATGATGCCTCAAAGGAAATCTCTTCCAAACTCTTCCAATTTTCATCAAATTAATCTTATTCCCTCATTAAACATTAATACAATATTAATGAGTCTATTTAGCACCCAAACAGATATTTTATGAAAAAACAAAAATACCATTTTGATAAAAAGACTAAAATACCCCTGAACCTCATGTGCGATAAAATATTTTAGCTTATTATGATACTCTCACACAAGTACGGAATGTTACATGTACCCTTGTACCTTATGAATATTCTAGACCAAAATTGTAGTGCTTGTTTGTACAGTTCTACTTTTTAGGCTTTATTTTTACTAAGAAATCCAAATTATTATAAGTATTGTTGGCTGAGATAGAAATTTATATCCTGAATGATTGTGACTTTCGCATTTGGCTAATTTTCCTGTTCAATGTGCACTTTTGCTTTTAATGAGATAGAAAATTTTATTTTCTTAAGTAAACACTTTTCATATTAAACAAAAACTTGGGGGATTTTTTTTTTTATATTATGGATGTAGTGTGTGAGGAAATATAAAATTTGATTACCTTGTTAAGCAAATACTTTTTGGTTTTGTAGAAAATATTAGTTTTCATTTTTTCGGCTCAACCAATTCGATTTTGTTGTTCATATGGATTTGGAAACACATTAAAACTTTAAAAAACGAAAAAGAAAATGTAATCGAGAGGCTAATAAAGAGTTTATATACTCTTCTAGTAAAATAATAAATATCTTCAAAATTTAGCAACTTGGCTAAATTTGTAAGGAAAAATTATTGGTTGATATTTTGTATTTCTTTACCAATATCAAGACATTTTTGACAATATAAGTGTATATTCAAATATAGTGATTTCATGCCTGTAACTTTACGTTTGTATGATATATAGAGATTAATTTTTTGTAAATTTTATGATTACCATAAATTTCTTACTTCACTACTGCTTTTTTTGTAAAATCCACCACTGTCTATTATAGATACCTTATCTGAAGTTACAATTTACACAGCTGCTCGAGTGTTAGAATTCACTATTGCAGGTTCTCCAAGGTTAGAATCTACTAATATACCAAATAGGGTGGTACTAAATGCTGATAGTCGTTTACTGTTGGACTTCATCATAGATCCTTACTTTGGGCCTAATTTGAAAGGTGAACCCCATAAGTTAATTTTTCAAAGAAATGTTGAGGGCCTTCCACCGTATACTCTTGATCAAGTTGCAAATTCATATATAAAAATGGTAGAAGTAGAGATAGTATACTATCACGTACTTTAGAAGGTATATCGATCTCTTCTGGGTAATTTGCTTTTGTTGAAAGAATTTTTTTTAAGAGAAATTTGCTTAATTCTAGATATGAATTAACTACCAATTACCCTCAATTTTCAGATCTTGTTCCTTTCTAACTACATGCCCATTGGTACTTCAAAAATTGTTATTGTTTTAGTAATTTCCTAAAACCCAGTCTCAAAAGCTCAGGCCCAACATTTAGTCCATATCCACTCCTTAAGCCATCTCACAATCACATTTTGAAACCTCTAACAGCTGTGTATGGATAGAGGTCCCTTGGTTTATGATGACTTTCGAAACCTCATGCAACGAAAAAACTCCTCGAGGTTCTACATAGTAATCATTAGTTTGAGGCCTTTTATGATATCTCGAGGGTCAACAATGTTCTTCATACGCCTTTTAAGGCCTCAACTAAGTATTGAGATGATGAGAACACCAAATAACAATAATCTCGACCTTGCAATCAGTTATAGGCAATCATTTATACATGTCAACAAGCCAACATCATGGGAAATGACTTTTCATGATTTGCACAACAAATTTTCAGGGAGAATCAATGAAAATGAGACATGTGTCAATGTGTAAGAATACAAATGATAAAAAGGCGATAAATCTTGAAAAAAGAGATTATAAAATTATAATTTTAGAGCATTAGAATATTTTCTGACTCTCTAACCCTCGGGCACTCACTCTCTCTTTTCACTCTTCACTTTTTCACTAAGTAAAACCCTTACTAACTTAAGCATTAGAGGGTATTCATCGAGAAATTGACTTTTTCTTTGATCATTTCTCTGTGATTTTAGGTGAGATTCATCAAGAATAGAACGAAGATAGCTCTTGTGCAGAAGGTTATAGAAGGAGATAATTTTCTATATCAACATTTGGCATTATCCATAAAAAATTGAGTAAAAAGCCAGTTAATCAGCAGTTTAATAATAAAATGGTAGCAATAAGAACTTACCAAAGTAGAAGGTACATAACAAAATAGAGAAACCCAAAAAGAGAATCCATTGATGTAAAAATTATAGCTAATAAGGATCGCAATGCATTACAAAAGATTTGGGAGTATGTGGGTTTTAAATCTAATTTAGGAACCACCTTTACTCGCAGACCTTAATGTGTGAGAGAGATTGAGGAAGCAACATAATTGGTACAACAACTTAGGAGTAGTGAAAAGTGGCATACAAAGATAGATTAACAAATTCAAATACTAATCAAAGAGGTTTTAAAAATGAGGAAAATATTATAAATAGGATCATTTAGCCCAAAAATGCCTACTAAAGTAGTGAAAAGTAGTATTACACATGTAGAGCAAGTCATGAAAAACAATGACAAGGTGCGAGAAGAAGCCCCTAAGAGAAGGTACACTGCCACGAACAAGAGAAAAGAGAAAGTTACAAAGGAACCTTTCTTAAAGATAATAGGAGGTAGGAATGAGAATAAACGTTTTAGGATTCATAAAAGGCATCGATATGAGTCTATCCATTTATCTGATAGTATTGAGGCAAACCACAAAAGAGCTCCGAAGAATAGTTTGTGTCACATCCCGACCCATGGGTCCCACCTACGACAACGCCACAGACCTCTAGGGTGTACCCAATAACACAGAATACAACCTGTAGGCCTGTAAGGCTTTTATAAAGTCTGTTTATCACAAAAACATT
>JAVXUL010094932.1:0-21332 GCA_035590515.1 Trichilia minutiflora | reverse complement strand
TTAGGTCTATATTCATGCCAAATTCTGAACCGAAAAGGAGAAAACTAAGACCTCAAGATAAAGACCTATGATTTACTCAAGTCAATTAACTGCTTCTTGTTATACAAAATTCAGCACAAAATCAATTGCTTTAATATTTATTTTCTTCTTGATCAACCACCCCATTGAAAAAGGTTAATGAGTATTGACTACATGATTAATTACTAACTATTTAAGGAATATGCTTTCACACTGTAATTATGAGAGTTGGCTTCTGTTTTACTTCAAAGTTTGGATTAAACATCTATATCAGATTAACTTTCACTTTGAATAATTGGTTTTTTATTCTTTTTGGTTTCACAAATTTCAATGAATTGAAAAATAATTGTTATAACTTAAGATAGCTACATACATACATATATCATTAAGCAAGACTGTAATAAATATATATAAGAGTTTACTTCTCTTATATGCATAAGGACATATGACAAAATTTCATGAACTCCTAATTTTGGGAGATTCTTGAGTTATTTTTTTGAACAATTTATATGTTTTGTTGTTCTTGTGATGTGTGGATCAAATTTAATATTTACATATGGAAAAGAGCAAAACGGGCTTAATTAGAGTTAAAATAGAAAGAAGAAAGCTAGAGAATAGGAAAGGTTTAGCACCGCTGCAGAAGGGAAATATTTTTCTTCCCGCTGCAATGGGAGTTAGAAGCCAATCTGCAACCATCGCTATAGCTGGAAAAATATGTAGCACTGCAGCAAGTACTTGATTCAAGCCATACTTATTTCAGCATAATAAAAAAAATTTGGTTCACTACAGCTCTAATTAGCAGAAATCTGTCTAGGAAGCCCTAATTCACTGAAAGGAAACTTTTCTTAGCATTCATGCAAGGAGAATAAGAGGGAGAAAAGACCAGCCACCACTCTAGAGCTTGAGAAAAGAAAAAACTATAATCAATTTCAAACACAAAGATTCAAGAAAGGGAAACAAGCCTTGTTTGGTTTAGTATTCCTTAACTTGTATTTTGGGATTTTCCTATGTTAAGAACATGAATATGATATATTTGGCTTTGTGTTTCTGTAAAATCATGAGTAGCTAAATATATTATCTAGGGGATTTTTTTAAATATGATTCATTTAATGATGAATTAAGTGAAAGTGTTTGTATTTATTTGATTGTTCTTTTAAATTTATTTGGGTTGTTGAACTTAATGCTTTTATTTTCTTGATCAAGAAATGAATGAGCATGCATTTAAAACTTATCCTTGGGAGAGAGAGTTCTTAGATGGGATTGTAGACACAACATATGATGAGGGCATGCCGAAAGATCAGGGAGTCTTAGGAGAACCTATAGTGGACATGGAACTTAATAACTTTTAAGTGAGAGTTTTAGATAGGAATATCAAAATTTAATTTTAGAGGTATTATTCATTAAGCACTCAAAAGAGTAGAATTAATAAATTTAGGAAATCCATGTTCCATAAATTAAGGATAATAAATTATTGCAAAAAATGAGATTTCATCATTACAATGGATTATGTGATGCAATTCCCTAGGTGCTTAATTTATAAGTGTTTAATCAATTTTAAGAATGCTGATTGAGTCTTAGTTAGAATTTTAAGTTAGTAATCTTTATAGTTTTCTTTAGAATTTCGTATAAATTATAGGATCAAACCACTTTTAGGCATTAATAGATCAAAAAATAACACTTTGTTGGATTATACTTTTCTTGCTATACTATTACTTGATACTGAGCACTTCCGGGTAACGTTAATAACCATATATTAGGTCTTGAGGTTTTATTGTGTATTGATGATGCGAACAAGTTTTTGGCAGTTTTTGGCACCATTGTCATGGAGTGTGTTTGATTTTTATTAATACTAATACTTGTTTGATTACTAGCTTTAATTTGAAAATTATTAGTTTACTTTCTTTTGCTTTTATTTTGTTTGTTGTTTTTGTTGCTCTCATAGATTTATACGAAGAAATAAAAGTTTAGTGCTAGCGCCTTATAACCCTAAAATTGAATGAATATGCGGAAAAAATTAAGGTGTTAGAAGAAGGGAAAGAACAAGAGAGAGATTAGAAAGAAGTTAGGAGAGAGAAATGACAGAAGAGAATAATTAACAGTGAGCTCTCGAAGATTACTTCAGGCCGATGATCAATAATAACTACTCCAACATCCAAAGACAAGTGATCCCAGCAAATAATTTCGAGTTAGAATCAACACTCATCAATATGGTCTAGCAAAATCGATATGAAGGTCTATCTCATAAAGGTCCCAATGTCTATTTGGGTACTTGTCCAGATATTTGCGATATAGTAAAGATAAATGGTGTCTCCGAGAATGCTATTTGGCCAAGATTATTATCGTTTTCTTTGAGAGATCAAGCTCGAGGATGGCTTTAATCTCTTTAACCTAGAAGTATAATAACATGGGAGTTATTAGCTCAAAAGTTCTTATCAAATTTTTTTCACCGTCAAAGACTTTACAATTGAGAGAAAAAATTGCCTAATTTAGACAATTAAACTTTGAGTCATTATTCAGAGCTTGAGAAAGGTTTAAGGACTTGATTAGAAGATGTCCACAACATGGTTATCAAGTGTGGTTTCAGATTTGGCTCTTCTATAATGAATTAAATAGGCAAACAAAAACTATTATGGTTGTGATAGTTGGAAGAACCTTTTTGTCAAAAATGTGAAAGAAGCTTAATTGTTCTTGAAAAGATGGCCTTAAACAACTATCAATGGCTTGAAGTAGAGACTCATCGAAGAAAGGAAATGGTTAAGTTAAGTTAAAAAAAAGAGGAAGTTGAGAAGAAAGAGGATGCAATAGATTTTGAAGGAGAGGTAGAAAAACTAGCAAAGGATATTAAAAAAGAACGAAAAATCATCTTTTCGAATAACCTACTAGTTTTAAAGCCTCTACTATCTTACTCGCAAAGATTTCAAAATAAGAAACTTGATAGGCAGTTTAAGATGTTTCTTGAGATTTTTCAGAAGATCCATGTTAACATTCCCATGGTGAAGGCATTAGAGCAGATACTTAACCATATTAGGTTCACAAAGCAAATGATCGATGTTGAGAAAAACAAGCCTAGAAGAAAATAAAACGATGAAACTTGGTGAAGAATATAGTGTTATTCTCCAAAGAAAGCTACTGCAAAAAGCGAAAGATCCCAGTAGCTTTACGATCTCTTGTATAATCGAAAATTCAACATTTGATAAAGCTTTGTACGATATTGAAGTGAGCATTAATCTCATGTCATTGTTGATTTTTTGAGGATTGAGGCTTAGAGAGGCTAAGCCTACCACTATTATATTATAAATAGTGAATAAGTCACTTTTATTTTCAAAAAGGGCAATTGAAGATGTATTGGTAAAAGTAAATAGTTTTTTTTTTGGTTGATTTTATAATTCTTGACATAGAAAAAGATTGGGAAATATCTATTATATTAGGTCAATCTTTCCTTACCACCGAGAGAGCACTTATAAATGTTCATGAAGGAAAACCTTATCTTGAGGGTTAATGAAGAAGAGATTAGTTTCAATATTTATAAAATAATAAAGTTTTCAAGTGAGGGATAATCATATAATCTGTTGAAGTGTGAATATAATTATAGCTGTTGCATCATCGGATCTTCGTCAGAGAAAGTTGATGACCAGATCCTCAAATGTAGAGCTTCACCTCCAAACTTTTGCAAAATAATAAGACACTAAGAGTAACATCGGGTGTGTTTTTCAGTTGAAAAACTCCGATGTCTAAGTTAGTGAAAGTGTAAAAGGTGGAGCAAATAATTCCAGTGAAAGAAAATAGAAGCTTAAGTGAACAAAAAGTAGAAGCAAAAATGAATTCCAAACCCTTTGCTGTTAATTTTACCTCATTATATAGGGCCCTTGGGATGTAAGTGAAATGACTTGACATCAGAGACTGGGAATGACGGAACACTCCGTCTTAGGATACTGTGTCACCCGCTTTTTATTTAAGAGACGTGACATCTATCAAGCCTGCTACTGTCAGACTTTCTGAGATTCAATAGGAGATGAGACAGATATCTAAAATTCATTAGGGCGACGCTTCTTACTGCAGGATCCTTGATCATTAATCATTCCCATTTTTGATGATCTCTAAGGACTAATGACAGGGTTAGGCTTTCTCGGGAGGCTGACAGAATTCTGGTAGGGGTAAGGGACAATAGTCCGAAAAGAGGTAATTGGGAACCCTGAGAAGTGAGTAGTCAGGAATCTCGAGGGTTGTTAGTCAGAATCCTGAGAGACATTGATCAAAGAGCCTGGGTGGTAGACAATTAGGGTTCCTGAGAGGCGGGTAGTTAGGTGATACTGTGGCAGGGATTGGGGGTGACAGACATCTACTTGGGAGGCCTCTACGTGTTGTCTAAATTTTTACCCAAACATCCAATCCCCTAGTTTCTGGTGCGAGACTTGAAGGGTTCTCATCAGAAACTATTTGTCTGACTAGGTAGGTTTCAGTGGTTGACCAGTCCTCAAGAGCTATGGCTTCTTGGGAATCTGAGTGGGGTAGAAGGCTGTCAGGGGGCTGGGAGTGTCCCAGTTAGCGTGCCTGCGTATTGATGATTTTTGATGACCTGTCTTGCCCCGACTTCTCGATAATCTCCTTTATTAAATGTGGACTGCCCAACTGTCACCTCAAAAGTTCATCAGTCTACGAGCTGTCACTGCTTCGAGTTCCACAACATTAAAATCAAATTACCAGGGTCCATATGTCAGGCCATCAGTGGCTAAGGGGATCACCCTCGAGAAGCAAATTCATTTATGGGGTTTGGACACGTGGCAATCCCCTAACTGTAGAAACCAACAATTGAGATTTAGGGCCCTGTCAGTATAAAAACCCTTCCTATCTCTCCCTCTCCTTTATTTTTGCCTCTTCGAGTTCTTGCTGCTGCTTCGTCGGTGTTCTAAAGATTTTTGCATTTTTCTTCTGAGTTCTCGATGCTTCTCTTCCTGTGTTTGCCTTTCTGATTTGCGAGAACACTATTTCTCTTCGTTCTCTTTTGCTGTTCATTTTGTTTTTGTGACTTCATAAGGTATGGCTTTGGATTTTTGTTATTTCTAAAACCTTTCTGTGAAACTTGGTTCTAGAGAGGAGGGTAAATGCTCCTGTTATGTATGTTAGTTTGAGTGAATTTGTGAATATTAGTCGAAATTTTTCCAGGAACATGATTTTTTTTTTTTTTGTTTCTTGTGAAGATTTAAGTTTTCGTAGTGAGTTTTTTGTGCAGGTTGGAGATTGAAAAATGGACAAATGAGGGAATCTGTTAGATGCTATTCAATTGAGGATGAAGTCTACGCAAGACCCCTTGTTTGGTTATGAAGGGAGTGAGGAAGACAAAGGGGCTTTTAAGCAGGCAAGGGCAAGGGGCCCAAATAAAGCTGACTGGTACCCCTCCACAATCACTAAAGCGGACCTCTACGCTTACAGGAGGCTGTTCGCCATTCTTGACCACATGCAACTCAGGGTGGCTCGAACCCATGAGGTCTCGCGTGTCCTGGCTCTTGGGGAGATGGCCATAAATGAGGAGCACTTGCTAATTGGGGCTCGACTTCTTCTGCAATGATACTTCGTCAGGATCTTCGAAGCTTTTGGGATCCCTCCATACCAACTCACCCTGAATAGCTGAAGAATCCTGAGCGGCCTGTTTATCCTGAAGGCCAGAGCAAGACTACCTGTCCCCACTCCTGATTAGGTGTTATACCTCTATATGCTCAAAAAGAGTGTCAGCCAGTACCTGGGATGGTACTATATGCAAATTCATCAAGGGTACCAAACGAAGATAAAGGGGACCCCTCATCCAACAAGAACTAGAAGAACCGCTGGTTTATTATCAGCGGGGATTGGACTGGACCATCTCAGGGCCCAATACTTTCCACCTTCGAGAAGATAGATATCACCTCAAATATCTAGACTCTTTATTGAATACCTTACTTCAGTAAACCAAATTACTGACTAGTCTTTTGATACAGAGGTGGGAAGAGACCAGCCTGACATCTCAGTTAACGTGACAAGATTGTTGCTAAGTCTGGTTGTCACGGATGTCAGGCAAATTTTGATCGGGAGAGCCTGGTAAGCTTAAGGCTAGTATCTCAAACTGTAACAAAGAGTGAGCTCTCGAAAGTCAGGGCCGTTGTGAGTGAGGGTAAGTCTTTCTTCTTACTAACTTTAACAAATTCCTGGGAAGTTGTTTCTAACCAGGATCACTTGCAGCTACTAGAGCCAAAAGATCCTTGCTAGATGAAAAGCAAAGAGTGACTGACATCCTGAAGGGGATGCTTTTCGAAGGGGATCCAAAGCAGCCCAGGTCACTGATGCCCAGACTAAGACCCCTAGAGATAAGGGAAAGGGACCTATCAAGGGGGATCCCAAAAAGGCTCCTGAAAAGAGAGGCAAGAAAACAGAGCGCCCGAATGAGAAGGGCTTACTGATTCGGGAGCGAAACGAGGAGGAGAAAGAGAGGCATCCTCGGGGTGGCAATCCTCCTCAGGCTAGGATAAAGGTAAAAGGCCTATGGTCGACAACCAGACTGAGAGGAGGACGAAAAGGAGAATAAACCGTCCTTATCCTCCTCTTCCTCCCCAGCAAGTACATAAACAAAGGTCCCCAACCGAGAGGAGAGCGCTTCAGTCTCCTTGACAACGGGATTGAGGACACAGAAAGCTCCTGGGCAGAGCCAAAAGAGTTATCCTGGTTGAGAAGTAGCGGGGAACCGAGACCAAGCCCCCAAAACAAATGTAAATAATAATGGGGGTCAGGATCAGAAAAATATCGACCCGACTGACAAGAATGCAGATGACGTACCTCCCCCAAAGGATGGGGACGCGGAGTAGGAAGAGATTCAGTGGGAGGATTTGACTAAGGGCAAGAGGGAGCATTTTGGTTACCTCTTTCAATTGTTAAACGGGGTGAGGACTTATATGACCTGATGCGGGTCAAGGACTCAAACTAATGTTAGAGAATTTTTAGGACTTAAAGGCCAACCATAACACTAGGAGCAAAGTAGGACACGGGTCAGGATTTAGGATGCCCGATCCCATGTCAGGTCTCTCAGTCTGTCTGACACAGTGTGGGGACTTATACGGCATGACACGAGTCACGGACTTAAACTAGTGTTAGGGGATTTTTGGGCTCTAAGGCTAATAGTAATACTAGGAGTAAAGACGGATGCGAGTCAGAGATTAGGATGCCCGACTCCATGTTAAGTTTTAGGCTCTCAGTCTGCCTGACACGGTGCGAGGACTTATACGGCCTGACGCGGGTCAAAGACTCAAACTAGTGTTGGGAATTTTTAGGGCTCAAAGGCTAACCGTAACACCAGGAGCAAAGGAGGACGAGGGTAAGGATTTAGGACGTCCGATCCTATGCCAGGACTTAGGCTCTTAGTCTACCTGACACGATGTGGGGACTTATACGGCCTAACACGGGTCAAGGACTCAAACTAGTGTTAAGGGATTTTAGAACTCTAAGGCCAACCGTAACACTAGGAGTAAAGACGGACATGGGTCAGGACTTAGGATATCAAGTCTCATGCTTGGTCTTAGGCTATAAGTCTGCTTGACATGATGCGGCGGCTTATACGGCCTAATGCTGATCGAAGACTCAAACTAGTGTTAGAGGATTTTAGGGTTCTAAGGCCAACTGTAACACTAGGAGAAAAGATAGATACGGGTCAGGGTTTAGGATGCTCGATCCCATGCCAGATCTTAGGCTCTCAGTCTGTCTGACATAATGCGGGGACTTATACGACTTAACGCAGGTCGAAGGACTCAAACTAATGTTATGAGATTTTAGGGCGCTACGACCAATTGTAACACTATGAGTAAAGACAGATGCGAGTCAGGGCTTAGGACGCTTGATCCTATGCTAGATCTTAGGCTCTTAGTCTACCTGACTCGGTAATAGGGCTCATATAACCTGACGTGGGTCAAAGGACTCAAACTAGTGTTAGGAGATTTTAAGACTTTGAGTCAAACTGTAACACTAAGAGTAAAGACGGACGTGGGTCAGAGATTAGAACGCCCGGCCCCATGTCAGGTCTTAGGCTCTCAGTCTGCCTGATACGGTATGAGACTTATACGACCTAACACAGATCGAAGACTCAAACTATTGTTAGGAGATTTTAGGGTTCTAAGGCCAATCGTAACACTAGGAGTAAAGACGAACGAGGGTCAGGGCTTAGGACGCCCGACCCCATACCAGATCTTAAGCTCTCATTCTGTCTGATACGGTGTGGGAACTAATACAGCTTGACGCGGACTGAAGAACTCAAATTAGTGTTAGGAGATTTTAGGGCTCTATAACCAACCGTAATACTAAGAGTAAAGATGGACGTGGGTCAGGACGACGTCGATCCCATGTCAGATCTTAAGCTCTTAGTTTGTCTGATAAAGTGCGGGGGCTTATACGGCCTGACGCGGGTCAAAGGACTCAAACTAGTGTTAGGAGATTTTAGAACTCTAAGACCAATCGTAACACTAGGAGTAAAGATAAATGCGGGTCAGGGCTTAAGACACCCGATCCTATACCAAGTCTTAGGTTCTCAGTCTGCTTGACACGGTACGAGAGTTTATATGACTTGAAGTAGGTCAAAGACTTAGATTAAATGAGATGTTGTACAATACTTATTTACTTGTAATTGAAACCCAATAATTTTATTATATAGTATTTGAATACATTATAAGTGAAGCATCCTGAGGAAAGACTCATCTCAGGGGTAGTATTTTTTCAACATCTTAACATTCCATAACTTATTCATGATATTGCCGTCTGGCCTTGCCAATTTGTACATTCCTAACCTGACTTTCCTAATTACTTGATAGGGACCTTCCTAATTAGCGCTTAAAGATCTCTCGACTGCCACCCTTGTATTCAGAGTGACCCTTCTGAGAACAAGATCTCCTTTTCTGAAAGATCGAGGTTTAATCATTTATTATAGGCGCGAAAGACTCTTTGCTGATGGGCAGTCATGCATATCAGAGCACGGTTTCTAACTTCTTTGCATAAATTGAGATCCAGGCGCATGACTTGTTAGTTCCCTTCTTCATCAAAGTAGAGGGTGCAAAAATTGGGGATGTCCATATCAATAGGGATGACTACCTCAAAACAATAGGCCAACAGGTAGGGCGTTTCTCCTGTGGCAATTTTTGCTATTGTCCTATACACTCATAGGATTTTTAAAAGCTTGTCTGCCGGGCTCCCTTCCTTTCTCCCAGCTTTTTCTTCAATAACTTCTTGATTATTTTGTTAGCTGCTTCTACTTGCCCATTTACTTTGGGGTGGGAAGGAAAGGCGAGCCTGAGGTCAATGTTTCATTCCTGGTAAAAATCTTTCAATCCTCTATTATCAAACTGCTTCCCATTATCAACGATCAGTACGCTAGGGATACCATGTTTGTAGAGGATATTTTTACGGAAGAAGGCAATCGTGTTTCTTTCTGTGATCTTGGACAGGGGCTCCACTTTCACCCACTTCTTAAAGTAATTAATAGTCATGATGGCGTACTTTACCTGAGCTCTGGCGATTGGGAAAGGTCCTATCAGGTCAAGTTTCCACTAGACGAATGGCCAGGGGCTGAGCAGGGTTTTCAGGTTCTCGAGAGGCTGTCTCAAGACATCGTCATGAACTTGATAGGCATGACATCGATGAACCAGGTCATAGACGTCTTACTTTATGGTAGGCCAAAAGTATCCTTGTCTCAGTACTCGGAAGGCTAGGTTCTTGCTACCACTGTGATTCTTACAGAATCTATAGTGCATCTCTTTCAGCGCTTCTGATGGCGTGAGGCACCTTAAGTAGGGAGTGCTAATCCTTTGTTTATAGAGAACACCATCTATTACTGGGAATCTAGAGGCCTTCCTTTTGATTCTGAGAGCCTCGTTCTTGTCAGAAGGCAGTATCCCTTCCTCTATGTATCTCTAGATGGGGTCCATCCAGGTAGGGGACTCTTCCTTAGTCATCATCACTATATCATCATCCGACTGACTGATGCTTTTATAATTTAGGGTCTCCACAGGGATCATTTTTGGGATGTCTCCCGTGAGTGCTGAGGCAAGCTTTGATAATATATCGGTCTAGAGGTTCTCAGATCGGGGAATTCTTCGCAGTTCTACCTTAGTGAATCTGTCGATCAACTCTTGAACCCTTGAAAGGTAAGCCCTCGTGTTCTCCTCCCAGGTTAGGAAGGTATCATTCACATGGTTTACCAAGAGCTGGGAGTTGCTACTAGCTGCAAGAACACATACCCCGAATTCTAATGTTGTCTTAGTCCTGCCAACAAAGCCTCATATTCTACTTCGTTATTAGTAAGAAAAAAGAAAAATCTTAGAGCATACATAACCTCTTCTCCTTTGGGGCCAACTAGGATGACGCCTTCTCCGTCTCTGCTAATGCATGTTGACCCATCGATAAATGGATGCCACAAAGGAGAGCTACCGAGATTAGGCTGGTCTGCGTCCATGATGTTTGGTCAGTTTTCATCCTGATGTGAGACTTGTCAAGATTTTCTCAGTTGTGTGCTCAGCCATAAAGTTTGTCAATGCCTGTCCCTTGATAGCTTTATGTGGTTAAAACTTGATGTCAAACTCACTGAACTCTACCAACGACAGGTCAGATCGATGAAGAATCTGTCTGAGAGATTGGTCAGTAAGCACCGCTATTTTGTGGGCCTGAAGTAGGGGCGCAATTTCTTGGCTGCTATAACAAGTGCCTTGCTTTGTAGTAGATGGGCCTTTGTATTTTTTGATGATCTTTCCTTACCAGCACCGAATTGACAGTGTGTTGGCTGACCACGAGGTAGAGGTACAACGTCTCATCTGGTAAAGGGCTAACCAGATGTGGGACTGAGACTAAGTAAACCTTGAGTTGTTAAAATGAGCTTTCACACTCTTTGTTCCATTTCATACCCTTGTGTTTCCTCACGACCCTGAAAAAAGAAAAATACTTGTTAGTGAATTTGGAGATAAAGCGATTGAGGGCTGTTAACCTGTCAGTCAGGCTCTGTAACTCGTTCAGGGTTTTGGGGGCTCTCAGGTCCATTATGGCTCGAACCTTAACCGGGTTAGTCTCGATCCCTTGTTCATTGATCATGAAGCCCAAAAACTTTTCAGACCTAACATCGAATGCGCACTTCTTAGGATTGAACCTTAAGTTATATTCTTTAAGGAGAGAGAAGGCTTGTTCTAGGTGGAGAGCATAATCCTCGGCGTTGGCGGACTTTACAATCATGTCATCTATATAAATCTTCATAGAACTAGCAATCAGTGGCTTCAACACTTTATTTACAAGCCTTTGAAAAGTGGCCCCGGCGTTCTTTAATCTGAAGGGCATCACCTTGTAATAATACAACCCTACATCTGTAATAAAGACTGTCTTATCTTGGTCAAGAAGATGTATGGGTATCTGATTATATCCCAAGAAAGCATCCATAAATCTCAATAATTCATACCCGATAGTAGAGTCTACTAAAGAGTCAACCTGAGGTAGGAAAAAACTGTCTTTAGGGTAAGCTTTATTAAGGTCGATGAAATTGACGTACATCCGTCAGCTCCCATTGGCTTTCTTGACCATTACCACATTCGTCAACTAGTTGGGGTACTTGATTTCCCTGATGAACCCCGCCTTGAGTAGTTTATCTACTTCCACCTGGATGGCTTTCTGCCTCTCCGTGTTAAAGACTATACTCTTCTATCGAACTGGCTTATGGGCAAGATTAACGGCTAACCGGTGGGTCATGACACCTGCATCTATTCCTGGCATGTCCTCATGACTCCAAGCGAATACATCCTTGTTTCGCTCTAAGGTTACAACCATAGCCTGCTTCAGGTCAGGGGTCAGCTGACTACCCACTCGGACTATCTTGTCCGGGTACCGCCCATCAATCACCATATTCTCTAGGATCTCCACTGGTTCTAAAATTGAACCTCGAGATATACCTTCTTTCGTAGTGTCATCAGGGGGGGAAGATTCTGCTTGTACATCGTTATCTCAGTATCTGCAAAGGCAGGTCTCCCTTGCTCCCCGATAGTTATTTTCAAAGGATCTCCATGGATACAGTATATTTTTTGAGCAAAGATAGTGAAGTAGGATCTCGCTTCCCTTTGATTCCCTCTGACAATTCTGATTCCATCTCTAGCTCAGAATTTCAACTTCAAGTAGTAGACACTTCCCACCGCTTTGGTGTTTCAGAGGAAAGGTCTCCCTAGGATGATAGAGTAAGGGATCTTTAAATCTACTACCTGGAAGCACACCATGACAGTTCATTGATAGGGCTTGTTGCCCATAGTCACGGGCAACTGTGCTAATCCTAAGGGAATAATACAAGAATCTCCGGATTTATATAGAATCGAGTCGGCCTAGGATAACTCTAGATCCTCTATGCCGAGGGAGTTTAGGGTATCTTTGAAGATGATATCCACTGAACTTCCTATATCGACCAAAATTCAGCTGACTTGCTTGGATGCTATCCCCATGGCCACTACTAATATGTTATCATGCGGGTAGTGGACTCCAACTTCATCTTCATCAATAAACATAATAGGGATGGTAGCAATCTTTGGCCTCTTGTCAGCACGTACGTTCATTACATGTGTATCCGACGGATGACTGTACAAGAAGTAGCGCGTATAATTCTTACATGCGTTATTTGACAATCCTATCAGGGTAGGTCTACCTGAGATGACCAGGATACCCTGTCAGGTCTCGGGGACCTATCATCTTCGGGGTGCCATCCAGCACCCGGGGTATTCTGCTAGTAATCTGCAATATAATGGGTGAGGTAATTATTCTTGATAAGTACCTCGATCTGAGCTCGTAGGTCATCATATTGATCTGTAGTGTGACCCTTATCCCCATGATATTTACAAAACTTTCTCCTATTTTTTTAGGTACCTTAACTTTCATATTTCGGGATTAGGGTGCCAGCAATCCTCTATACTGAGCATCCTCGTACACTTCAAACAAAGGGGCTCTAAGAGGCGTGACGTGGTTAGTGGCCACTTGAACCACCCTCCCTAGGTGATCTCTTGCCTGTTGGAATTTGGGGGGCTTCTCATCCCTTCTTGTTTCATAGAGAGGCCTTCCTTGGCCTTTGTCCTTTCTGTCACGCCCGGAGTTCTTATAACGGTCCCATTTTTTCCTTTGTTAAGCACTTGGGTGTTATTCCCTCTTAGTCGGGGTGGCCCAACCTTCCTCTTTCAACCTCAGGAGTATCTCTCCTTCTATCCTAATTTCATCAAGCAACTTACTTTGGGCTGCCTCATAGGAATCCACTGTCCGTCGGTGGATGGCGTACCAGGCCCTTTCCATTATTAGACCCCTCTTTAAACCTTCAAATGCCAGAGGGTGGTGGTATGTGCCCAACTCCATGACTTCCTCATGATACCTCCTTAAAAACTTTTCAGGGTCTCTCTAGGCTCCTGACACACTGATAGCAGAGTGTTCAGGCTATAACTTCTCGTCATAGCTTCCCGAAATTCATTTTTGAAAGTTGTCATCAACTGAGTGAAACTATCGATTCAGGCTGACGATAAATTCTTATACCAACGTTGGACAAGTCCTTCCAATGTTAAGGGAAAGAGCCGACACATCTACTGGTCAGTCAATCTCTGGATAAGCAATATTTCCCGAAATGTGTCTAGGTGTAAGGAGGGATTGGATTTTTCAATGTAAGGGGAAAACTGTGGCATTTTGAACTTCTTGGGAAGACGGAGCTCTAAGATTTCCTTGGTGAAGATAGAGTCTCATGTTCGTGAAAGCCAGACTGTGCCTCGTCCTGATCCTACTTGCTGCATTATAGTCTCTATCTCCGTCCCCCTTTCTCCTATCACGCCGTTTATAGATTTTAAAGAGAGTGTAGAGGCCTGGGAAGGCAGAAGGTTCCTCTACTACTCTTTCAGTCACCTTAGCCTTTCTCCTTCTATAGAGTAGTCAGTCGGATGTCAGGCACTCGGCCTTCGGCCCTGACTGATTCTCTTATAGTATTACTATCAGTTGGGACTCGACTCTCCCATCTTTTGATGGGTTTGGTATTCTCATCTCTCTTGGGCGATCAGATTCTCCTTTCATCTATTGTCTAATCTCTATAAGCTCCTTCTCTAGTTTGTCCACCCTGTTCGTCATTAATCTGATCAGGTGGTCATTCTTTAGTCGGGATCTACCTACGATGGGAGGGACAACACATTCTTCACCTACAAATAGGGCGCTTCCACCACGTATACAGTGCTTTCGCTGGAACTGAATTCCTCCGTTCCCCTTTTTCATTTTGGCATTTTTTTTAGAACTTAAAATACCACAAAGTTTTCTGGGTTACTCCCACTTCTTTCTTTTTCGCTGAATGATTTTGTAAGTGGCTTTTCTTTAGTTTTTCATAGACGACGCCAGCTGTTGAGGTGTGAATATGAATATAACTATTGCATCATCAAATCTTCGCCAGAGAAAGTTGATGGCCGGATCCTCAAATGTAAAGCTTCACCTCCAAGCTCCTGCAAAATAATAACACACTAAGAGTAATGTTGGGTGTGTTTCGACAAAGAAATTCCGATGTCTAAGTCAGCGAAAATGTAAAAGATGGAACAAATAATTCTGATGAAAGGAAAAGAAAGAAAACAGAAGCTTAAGTAAACAAAAGGTAGAAGCGAAAATGAATTTTAACCCCTTTGCTGTTAATTTTGCCTTCTTATATAGGGCCTTTAGGATGTGAGTGAAATGATTTGGCATCGGAGAATGAGAATGATGGAACACTCTGTCTTGGGACAGTATGCCAATCACTTTTTATTTAAGAGACGTGATATCCATCAAGCCTGCTACTGTCAGACTTTCTGAGATTTGACGAACGATAGGACAAATATCTAAAATTTGTTAGGGCGGCGCTTCTTAGTGCAAGGTCCTTGATCATTAATCATTTCTATTTTTGGTAATCTCCAAAGGCTGATAATAGGGTCAGGCTTTCCTGGGAGGCTGATAGGATTCTAGCAAAGCCAAAAGACAGTAGTCTGAAAAGTGGCAGTCAAGAACCCTGAGAAGCGGGTAGTTAGGAATCTCGAGAGGAATCAGTTAGAAATCCTAAGAGACATTGATCAGAGAGCTTAGGTGGTGGACAGTCAGGGTTCCTGAAAGACGGGTAGTCAGGCGACACTGTGGTGGGGATTTGGGGTGACAGACGTCTACCTGGAAGGCCTCCACATGTCATCCGAATTTTTACCCAAATATAATCATTTTGATGTGGTTGTTGATTGTGTTGAAAAGATATTCCTTGATTTTTTAGCTAAGGATCCTTTGAAGGATTGTTTGGTGAGTATCAAGAAAAATAGGGAGTCTCCAAGGTGAGAGTTGCTTGTGTGAAAATAAAAATATGGCAAAGAAAGATTTATGATAGCAAATTAATTTACTAAGTGAGGAGTATGGGAGAAAGAGTCGGAAAAGCAAGTAGGTACAATTGTGAGGAAAGAAATTAGGGAGACTCAAGTGCTTAAGCAACTAACCAAGCACTTGAGATATAAATTCTTAGGCAAATACTCTATTTTCTTAGTTATTATTACTTCATCGTTAACTATTGAGGAGGAAGAAAAGTTGTTAATGGTGTTATAAAGACATAAGTCAACAATCAGTTGGTCTATCAATAACATCAAAGTAATAAGTTCGACCATATGCATGCACAAAATCTTGATGGATGAATCATTCAAATCGACCATCAAACATCAAAGAAGATTGAATCTAGCCATGAGAGAGGTTGTTTAAACCGAAGTCTTAAAGCTACTTAATACCAATATTATTTACGTAATTTTGGATAGCTCATAGGTTCGGTTCAAGTGGTACTAAAAAAGAATGAAACCACAGTGGCTAAAACTAAGAATAATGAGTTTATCTTCTCTAGAACGGTTATAAGATGGAGGGTGTACATTGATTACCAGAAGCTAAATAAGATGACAAGAGAAGATTATTAACCACTGCCCTTTATTGATCAAATGCTCGATAGATTGGTAGGTTATTAATATCATTATTTTCTTGATAGGGTACTTTGGCTATAATCAAATTGTCATTGTTCCGGAAGATTAAGAAAAAATAACTTTCACTTGCCCCTTTGACATTTTTACTTTTAAAGGATGTCAATTAGATTGTATGATACATCGGTTATATTTCAATAGTGTATAATACCTATATTTTTTGACATGTTGGAGAAGATCATGGAAATTTTTATGAATGATTTCTCTGGTTTTGGGAGCTCTTTTAATGATTATCTCAACAACTTAGCATCAATTCTCAAGAAGTGCCCAGACACAAATCTTGTTCTCAACTAAGAGAAGTGTTATTTTATGGTGAAAGAAGGGATTGTATTAAGACACCAAGTGTCAAGTAATGGTATTGAAGTAGATAAAGCGAAGATCTCATTGCTTTAATAATTATCCCTACCAATTAATGTAAAAGTGGTCAAAAGCTTCTTGGGATATGCCAGGTTCTATAGAAGATTTATAAAGAATTTCTTAAAGGTGGTCAAGCCAATTTGTTTATTGCTAGAGAAAGAGGTTGTCTTCAATTTTGAAAAGCAATGCTCAAAGGCATTTAAGACCATAAAAAAAAAAAAAGTTAACTTCAACCCTTATCATGATAACACCAGATTGGAGAGAGCCATTTGAAATAACGTGCGATGCTAGTGACTTTGTAGTAGGCACAAAACTTTGTAGTAGGCACAATGCTCAGACAAAAAAGAAGAAAATGTTCAGAGATATCTACTATGCTAGCAAAATGATGAATAAGGCTCAAAAAAATTATATTATTAATGAAAAGAAAACGTTAGATGTAGTATATGCAATTGAGAAATTCAGGCCTTACATTTAAGAGAGTAAAGTGATGATTTTCATAGATCATACTATCATTCATTATTTTTTTACAAAGAAAGATGCAAAGCCTAGATTAATTTGATGTGAAGATTAAAGACAAGAAGGGAAGTGAAAACCTTGTAGCTAATCATCTTTCAAGAATTCAAGGAGAGGAGGGCCAAATAATGCTAATTCAAAAAGAATTTCCTGAAGAAAAATTGCTAAGAGTTTATGAAGTATTCCCTTGGTATACAGATTCTTTAAACTACTTAGCTTGTGGAGTATTTTCTCCAATTTTGTCATTCCACCAAAGAAGAAAATCTCTTTATGATATAAGGAGTTATTTATGGGATGGCCCTCTTCTTTTCAAGTAATACTTAGATCAAGTACTTAAAAGATGTGTTTCCTTGATAGAAGCATTAAGTATTCTCCATCATTATTATTCCTCATCGTATGACGGACATTTCAAGCCTACAAAAACTACTACAAAGGTCTTATAATTTGGGTTTTATTAGCCTACTATCTTTAAAGATAGTTATACTTTTATGAAGACTTATGATAAATGTCTAAGAGTGAGAAATATCTCTAGTTGTCATGAGATGCTTTTGACGATTGTGATAGAGGTAGAGATTTTTAACTTGTGGGGTATCAACTTTATGGGGCCATTTTCGTAGTCTTATGGAAAAAGCTATATTTTGCTTGCTATTAATTATGTATCCAAGTGTTTGCAAGTAAATACCAACCGTAAACAATGATTCTTGAGTGGTAATAAACTTTTTGCGTAACCACATTTTCACATGATTTGGCACTGCTCAGTATATCATCAATAATGAAGGATCCTATTTTTGTAACTCATTTTTCAATGGCTTGTTAGCAAGATATAGAAGAATCATAAAACAACATCAGCATATCATCTATAAAGCAATAGACAAGCTAAAATCCCCAATAGAGAGATTAAACAAATCTTTGAGAAGATGATCAATACTCAGAGAAATGACTGGGCTTTAAAATTAAATGAGGCTTTGTAAGCATATAGAATGGCATATAAATCTCTGATAGGAATTTCTCCCTATTGTTTGATTTTTGGGAAGCCATGCCTCTTGTTGGTAGAAATAAAGTACAAAGCTTTCTCGACAGTAAAGAAACTGAATCTTAACTATAAAGCAATCAGAGAAATTCATCTTCTTCAATTGAATGACTTGGAAGAGTTCTACAATAAGGCCTATGAAAATGCCAAGTTATATAAAGAATGCACCAAGAGATGGCATAACATAAGGATCATAAGGAAGGAATTTGTGTAAGGGCAAGAGATTTTACTCTTTAATTCGAAATTAAAACTTTTCCCAAAGAAACCTTGTTTTATATGGTCAAGACCTTTCATTATGCAGAAAGTTTACAGTAATTGTGAAAGATAAAGAAAGTGGCCAATCATTTCAAGTCAACAAGCAACATTTTAAGCCATATTATGGGAATGAACAAAGGAAGTTTACTGACATTTCGTTGAGGGAATAGGTGAAGACCTAATGCTCAATAACTTCTAGCTAGAAACATTAAATCAAGCACTTATTAGAAGGCAACCCAATAATTTAATTTTTATTATTTACCTCTCTTTCCTTTGATTAATTATAATATTTTCCTTTTCGTGAAGTTTATTGTTGAGTTTTACTTATTACAGGTAGAAGAAAAAGTCAAGTCAAGGAAATAATACAAGCTATGAAAACCAATTAAGACTTGTTACTATAGTAGGAAAAAAAATATCATCGCGCTATAATGCAAGTCAGGCATCTCAACTGTAGTGGTAAAAATTCTTTCATTGTAGCTCGAAAGAGCGGGTTTGAATACCAAGACTCAGAGACCCAAGCCATAATGAGAAAAGTTTTTTCAGTTGCAACACTGCTAGATTTTTAACTTTAACTGAGGCATTCTAATGCACATTTGAAAAAAATCAAAAGGCATTTTTCCTCTCGAAACTCTCTCATCACCGAGGTAAGGTTTATCACTTCTTATAATAATCATCAAGGTACTCAATTAATCTCTACCCATATTGGTTGTCTTCATATTTTTAGTTAATTTTATGGATTATTATGTAAAGGTTGTTGATTTGAGTGGCTGGTTTGTGAGAGTGAAATTGATTAAGTTTTTGCTTGCACATTATGATGAAGTAAAAGAATTATTTATTGTGTTAAGAAGGTTGTTTAGATTTGAAGTGTGAAATGATTGATTTACTAGGGTTAGTTTCAATTTGAATTTAGGGGTAAATTTGAGAAAAGTCTATTAAAGCAATTAGGCCTAAGCAAAAATCAACAAGTAAGAGATCAAAGAGTGAAAGGGTCTGAGAATTACGATAGTTCATGATCTATCTCCAGTGATGTTGTGATTTTATTTGAAAAATCAGTTAAGAAAAGAGTGGGACCGAAAGAGAGAGGAATTGTGTTGGAGAGGAATGAGTGCCCCAAAATTGTTAATGAGATTTGTCGAAGATCTTGGCAAAACTTTGTGAAACAACACAAATGAACAATTTATTAGTTAAGAATTTTATGCAAATATTAAAGGGATGCAAGGTCAAGTATCAACAATTAGGGGTAAAGAGATGAAATTTGGTCGAGATACCATTAATAGGATATTTCGAGTCCTATCAAAGATGATGACATTAGTGATATTACTAAATCAATTGATTTAGTTAAGTTGGCAAGAGAAATTTACAGTAAGCCTATAGAATGGACTAAGGTGCAGGGTGAGTACACCTCATTTTTTACCAAGAAATTGAAAGCAAATATGAAGGTGTGGTATCATTTTCTATGTACAGGACCGAGCCATTCGACTCATTTGTCAAAAGTTAATAGGGAAAGAGCACTAATGCTTTATGCTTTACAGAAAAAGAAGAATATAGATGTAGGCTAGTGGATAGTCCAAAATATCAAGTATACGGTCTAAAACTCCACTGTAGGACTACCTTTTCCATCTTTGATATTGGAATTAATAGAAGTAGTGGGTATTAGTGCTGCCAACCTGGAGGTCTTACAACCAAAAGCCCTTATCACCATTAGAGCTATTGATTGCATTAGTCAAGCAGGTGGCAGTGCCAACAGACCTAGCTCATCAGTCTAGCTATCACAGTTATGATTAAAACAATCAGAACAGAAAAAGGCTGTAATAATAGGTTTAGCAGAAAAGCTAAGGCAGAACAAGTGGGCATTGGATAGGCTAGGCTAGGCAAGAGGCAAAAATATGTCATAAGCCATGTGATTTCCTTATTAGAGAGCCTCAATGCCATTCTTCACCACCAAGGGTAACTCACATCCAATGACACTAGTTTATACCTTCAGTTTTTATAATTCTTCCCTCCAAAGAACTCTAACTCAAAGGATGAAGATGAGGCCTTGAAGGATGATAAATCAGAAGATGAGGCCTTGAAGGATGATAAATCAGAAGATGACAATAAGGACAATAATGACGAGTAGGAGCCAAGTCTTGATCTCGTCTCTCAGATATCCCTTTTTGCCTTGTGGTTATACTTTGAAGTATTGAGGACAATACTTGGTGTAAGTTTAGGGAGTTTAGTTAGCTATTGTTACTTGTACTTATACTGCATTTGTTATCTTTACTAGTGTTGATTTGTTTGGAACCTTGTTGATTTGTATTTCCTTGTTAAAATTAAAATTTCTATTTGCATTTGGTTTATTTTTTTGTTAGTTATTTGTTAGTTTTGTATTATAGATGTTGTATGTGTTTTGAGTGTTCAATAGTTGCATTGTGTTTTGTGTGAAAGTTTGTACATGAGATGGGTTTGAGTTAGAATTAATAAGCATTTTGACCTGTTTATTAATGTCAAACTATGATGGATATGGTTCAATGAGAGTCACAAAAGCGACATAAGTGAGTTATAAAAAGACCATTTTTAGAAGAGTTGAGTGTGTCAGAAATTGAGTTAGCCAACTTCATTAATTAAAAAGCGAAGGTTGAGTACTTCAGCACTTGTATTTAAGAAAAGAAAAAAGTGAATAAACTACTCCTCTGTCTTAAAGCACTTAATAACTAAGGATTTCAACACCAAAAATATTGACTCTCACGTAAAACAGTATCTTAAGATAAGAGTGTTGGTATATACCCTAAGATCTAATAATGATTTTAGATATTCATTTATTATGTATCATGATATTATTATATTAATATATTTTATTCTATTATTACATATCTGTATATTTAAATAAATGTAATAATGTCCTTAGAATAGTTGGTTTAATTAGTTAAGTACTATTCTTAAATGTTCTTAGTCAAATATTATTGTGAAAGGGTAATAATACTACATTAAGACTAATATGTGTAGAAATTGATGACAACATGAGATGTGTCGTGATATGAGATGTAAAGTCAACACATAAGTAATAGTTGGTGAACCATTATACTAAACCGACCCGATATAAGAAAACTATATGGATTGTTATATGAGTGTCATAAGTAATTCTCATAGTGATAATGATGTATATGATCCTTCGACTT
>JAVXUL010094901.1:0-21340 GCA_035590515.1 Trichilia minutiflora | reverse complement strand
AAGAGAGAATATAAATATAAGAAAATACTCATTTTATTACTCATAAGATTTACAAGAGTTTTACAAAGTTACAATCATTGATTACATCATGATTGGCTTTTAGGGCATACAACTCTTTCAATCTCATCTACTCTCTTTGAGTTATATGACTAGTCCGCAACCCTATAGGGGTATGTGTGCCTATATAAATATATGGCTAATATGCTATAGTCTGGATATATTGGATTCCATCCATCCAATTTTGAGCTGTATGGACAATTCACATTCCTGGGTCTATTGGATTCGATCCGCTCCACCTTGAGTTGTATGGTCAATCCTCACTCTAGGACTATTGGATTCTACCCACTCTACTCTGAGTTTTATGGCCAATCCTCACCCATATGTAAATCAATAACATGACACACATAGTCATAAATCAATATCAATAGCCCATAAGGCAAATCAAATAACTTATGGCTCACAAGGCTAAATATATTATTTGTTGTTCACAAGGCCAAAATAATAAATCAAAATATTATAGCACACAAGACCAAATAACAACTATGGCACCCCGGCTATTATACATACTCAACTATACTACATTCATAACACATCATTTACAATTGACCTCTGGCCTCAAATTCATAATCTCATATCATCATCAAACATATATGCACAATAGGACTCTGGCCTCACATTTATGGCAAATCAAGGATTTATTTCAATCCTAATGCTATCACAAATAAGGGGCCAACTCGACCATCACACAATATCAATTCCATCGCCTCCTCATTTCAGCATATATAAATAAATATCTATATGCTATACAATCTCAAGCCTACTAATCAATTAAAAAGTATTTTATGAGACAAAAGAAAGAAAGTGTATCCATTAATAGTTTTGGGGTGAAAAACCATCCACTGGATGTCCTTCTCGCGACGGTGACTCTCCAGCCTCAGCTGTTGCACCTAGATATACATATGTACACAGATTCAATGATTTGTCATAATATATATATATGATCATGCTCTCTCTCACTCTTCTCTCTCTCTCTCTCTCTCTGTCTTTGTGAACTTACAGCCCATGTATGTTCTCAATCCAATTTTAAGTCATTCTTAGTTATTTTAACACCAATAGTAGTAAAAACCCTCTAATTTACAGATTTAGTCGAATAATGAGGAAACCTCTAATTTCTAGGGTTATGTAAACAGTGATTCGAGTTACCTATTTCTCAATCTATGCAAAATGATAGCTCAAGATAAATAAATGAGTTGAGGGATAAGCTTATCTGAACTAATAGGTGAGCTTTGAGTCCCTTTTTGGGTGTTTCTCTCTCTTTGATTACTGTTTACCAGTGGTTCCTCTCTAGTAATTCCTCTCAAATCATTGGTCAGAGCTTCGATTATAGGAGGGTCCTGAGTTTTGATGTTGATTCTGAGGTCATGGTAGTGAAATGGTGAAGTTTGGTGAAAATTTGGCTGAGATTTATCCTTGACAGAGAGTGGAGAGTGTTTTAGATGAGAGAGAAAGGAGAAAATGAAATGGGGAAGATGACCTGAGTTTTACATATAATGGAGCTCTGAAATAACCAAAATGCCCCTTTAAAACATGCACAGACGTGCGACATGTCATCATGTGTCGATACATGCCCTCCATGTATCGATACTTTCTTACAGAAAATAGGTCGCTCACGTTCCAGTTCATCCATATATTGATACATCAACATCCTATATATCGATACTTCCAGTCGAAGATGGGTTCCAATCTCAAAAATACCCTGGGTATCGATACCTCATTCTTCAATGTTTATAGAGTATCGATACTTCAGTCTTTACTGTTTATCATGACTATAGGGTATCGATACTTGTCTCCTTAAAGTATCGATATATTGAGTCTCACTATTCATCACTGTTCACAATGTATCGATACTTCCCTCAAGTATTGATACTTTTTGCTCTGTGCTTAAATATCGATACATGAAGCCCATGTATCAATACTTCCAGTCCTGAGTATCAATACTTCCCTCAAGTATCGATACATTCCACCCTTAGAGTCAAGTATTGATACATCAACACCCCATGTATCGATACTTCCTCTGTTTTCTTTATTTCAGGATAATAATTTCAAGTGATCATAACTTTTGACTGGAATATTCTCATGGAACTTATAATATAGCAACAGAAAGCTCTCTCTGAGCTCTACAAAATCGATACGAAACTTTTTCTCAATTAAAGATGATTTTGGGGTTAAAAATCCATTTCTTTCTCATAGACTCATATTCTACACCACACACCTTAAAAATAACCCTAAGTTAACATACCCTTTAATGTCTGATCTATACGCAAAATCATGTAAAAAGTCTTATGAGGAATTTACTATAATTCCCATACATCTGAGGGACGAGATTTACAAAAACTATATTACTAATTCTTATATGGCATAAAGAAAACAATACTTGTCTCCAAAGTAAATTATCAAATATCAAATCTCAAAATGGAAGTATAAACTATTCTATAATCTATTGAACTTCTCTCAACGAGACAATCTTCACCTCGTAAAGTTACTTTGTGATATATTAATTTTCATCTCTAAGAAAATCCTCATCTCATAGAGTTAATAGATAATAGCATGTTAGATATCATTATATTAAATACTTGCATAGATTTTCATACATAGGACAATCCTCATCTCGTTAAGTATTATATTCAATACCGGCTCATAAAACCTAAATCAAAAGTAATTGCTTAAAAGCCCAAAAATCAACAAACCATGGCATATAAGGCCAAATCTATGAAAATTAGTGCTCAAAATCATATCAACAACAAAATAAAAATATTGTCTCTCTAGCCATATTAACATTTCCAAGTTCATAGTATAATACATATGTGCCTATATACCTCTAATCATTAAAATCCATGTCGAAACACCATAAATATAATCAACAAAATCAATTCAAGTCGACCTCCGACCTTAGTCACATAAACATATCAAACAACGTCATAAAACATGATAAAATGAAACAAATTACCTTTATTACACTAAGGCACATATCACAAAGATTTTATAAACAATTTATAGAAAATAAAATAAAAAGAAGATCAAAACAGTCCTACTTATAACTATGTGATGAGGAACCACTCTTTTAATAGTCTCCTCGTGACAACAATCCTCGAACTAAGTGAAAATAATTTACGAATATGCCTCATTTTATAACCATAATATGTCATATGTGAAAAATGCTTAAGAATGTCTCATTTTATATTAAAAACCATTTATGATGGTTATAATTCAATTTAATACTATTACTAACTTCCTTGCATAATGCCTAAATCGAGTTTAATCTCAAACAAATGAATATTTGTTATATTCATTCAACTATATTTTATCTCAATTTATTGAGATTACACTAATTTAACGATTGTGCAAAAATCCTTATTATACAGTAATCGAACTTCACTGTTTACTATACCTAAATTTTGAACTTTATAATTTAAACAATGTAACAACATACACGCATACTCTACATCCTCAATAACATGAATAAACTTTGAACCGACTCACTTGGACTCTAATTTAAAAGTAAATGTACAATAACCTTAAGAATCAAACTTACTAAATCATATAATAAATGCATTAAAAGAGTTATGAACTTATCAAAGTGTTGAAAATAACCCCAGAAAGCTACACTCTTTTCGAACCATTGAAATTGCTTCTATGTAAATAGTGAACCCTAATGTTCCTTTAACTCTCTGAATCTAAATCTTTATTAAAATGATAAAATGAAGCTTGAATATAGACAAGAGAGTGTTGGGGATTTGATTTGTGATGAAAAAGTATAATTAATTGATAAAAAATAAAGATCAATTGAAGGAGGCAAAGGAAAACGAACAGAAGGCAAAGAGGAAAAGAAAGGAGGAAGAAAAGAATAAAGAAAATGCGTTTCCTTCCTTTATGCACTCTATATATAATACTAAAATAAATTACTAAAATGCCCTTGAAAAACAAGAGAAAATAAAAGCTTTTGAAGGCAAATTTGATATTTTTGCGAAATTTTTTATCGATTAAATTAAATAAATTGCTCAATTTATTTAACTGAACATCATTTCATTCAAACGAATCTCAACTTTGTTTAGTCAAAATTTTCATAGCTCTCTGAAAAAATTATGGATATTCATTCATTCGAATGAGCCTGCATTTTGTTCAATCAATCTTATTCATTCAAATGAATCCTTTGATTCATTTTATTAAATTCTCGTGCCTTCTTTCATTCAATCAAATCCTCATATTAGTTTCATCGAAATTGTTCATTCGAATGAATCCCCTGAGTCATTCGATTGAATAACTCACCTAAGAAAAAATTTAAAATTAACTTCCCGAATTCATTTTTATCTTATACCGTATCCAATTATGAGTCAAATTCTTTCTTAAATTGCTCAAAATAATCACTACTAAGTTGTTACTCAAAATAATACCTAAACTCATATATTAAAAAATGATAAAAATGTCCTTGAAGAATAAAATAACTAAAATACTCTTATATCAAAAATATAGGATTATAATTCTCCCCCGTAAAATAAATTTTATCCTTAAAATTTTATATTAGATAACAAAAGACGTATGAATATTGCTATTCCTAAGCCTACAGTTTCTTTTTTCCATAATAATGAAATAAATGTATTTTAGAATACCTCACTTGTTATTTATTACTAGAAGAGGATACTGTAGCTTCTACCTATGCATACTAAATGCTGAAATACTAAAAATAAAGCTATAAGAACAACTACAAGTTTGTAAAATTAAAAATAAGTCAAACTTACCCTTAATGTTACTAAAATAAGTACGGGTATTATCACCACATCAAACTTTCAAGTTCCTAAGTTGTTTTTGTTAGTGTAGGATGCTCTAAAACTATTCGTGTTATCGGTTTTGAGCATTTTGTATTGAGTTACTATTTATATTATTTATTATACAAAATTATTAATAAATAAATTATTTATAATTCATGTGTTTATACTGCTTTTTCTTCTAATCATACTATTAACAGGATATACATATAAATTATCCAGATAATTTAGTTATCTAAATTATTTCCTACAAAAGTTATTTTAACAGGGTATCGATATTATATAGTATGCATACTTAATATCTCTGGTGAGTATCATGAGAATAATATTAATGTGGATAACATGATAGTCATGTTATTAGAATATTAGTGTAGATTAATAGTTAGAAAACCGTTTTTTGAACTTGACCCGAATAATAATAAATCAGACAAAAGTATGTTATCAATGATTTGTTATGTGATTATACTAGTGTATTAATTATTCCTTTGACTTGAGACGTCATTATCGTAGTTTGATATAGATACACATGATTCATGTGGTATGGTATATAAAATGAGACTAATCACGTCTCATACAAGAAACTATTTAATCATGTGTTATTTATATCGAAATACAAGTTACTGTCAATACAATATCCATTGACACGTTCTAGTTTTAAATTTTTAGTCGAACATTAGCAAACATCTAAAATCAAAGTCTTTGATCAAAGTATTTAAAAGTTACACGAAAGAGTTTGTGGTAATGAGTTCTGAGTGTATTGACTATTAGTCTGAGTGGTGATTAAGTTTTAAGGTTTTAACATTTGTAAACCCTAACTTGGTCGGGATTAGACGAACTGAAGCAATGTATTCATATGAAATATATAATTGTGTATAAAAGATTCATTGAAGTCTTTCTTTATTGTGGTTTAGGGACTATAGCATATTACTAGATATCAACTATAGTCGTGAAGTATCAAATGGTTCGAAATAGGTCAATTTAATTATTTCTTACTCATTGTTAATATCACAGTGAAATCAAGAGATCACAACCAATAACTAGTGCTCATTTTTACTTTAAGAGAGAATAAATATTCTGTGTAAAAGCGTTAGTACGCTCGGAGATAATATTAAACTGAAACACGTAAATTATTTACTTGCTAAATGATTTTATTAATTTGAGAGCTTTAAAAATGACCTTATTATAATTAGAGTAAATTATAATATTTCATTTATATTTAGATATAAAATTGAAATTAAAATAAGCTTGGTTAAAGTTGGTTTGACTTCGTTGGGGATGATTTTGGAATTTTTATAATTATCAAGGGCAAAATTATCATTTTGTATTTTATGAGTACAAAGCTTGTTTGATAAGTTTGGGTTTTATTTGTCTTTGATTTTATGATTTTGAAGTAATTAATGTAAAGGCTATATATATGAGTTAATTTACCAAAAATTAGTTTTATGGCATAAGTTTCCAAAATTTTGAAATTTTTTGCAAAAGCTCTCTTTTTTCTCTATTCGACCAAGCTAGGGTTGGTTGCTAGGGCTTTGATTCTTGGAAACTATATTGTTTTAGAGTTAAATCTTCATCAATCTCACCATAAGGTTCATTTCTATACCTTTGGTTTGGTGATTTTTGCTTTATGTATGCATGTATTGTGATTTATGTATGTAAAACCCTAACTTTGGTTTAATCATCATACCAATCCATCAAAATGATATTAGAGCCATTGGTCGTGATGGTAGTATGCTTGATTCAGTGCTCTGATGGTTGGATTTCATGGTTGAAGCTTGAAAGTGGTTATGGAAGTTTAAAGGTTATCATGCCATATTATGGTTCCAATGAAGAAGATGAAAAATAGTTCATCATCTATAGGTTTTGCTGAGTTTATTGCTATTGTGTAATGATGGAAGATGCCATGGAAGCTTTGATTTCATAAGATGAATAAGTTTGTACGTGATGGACCCATGAAAGCATGTTCGGCCATAATAGTTTTCATATATAAGTGTTACGTTTTCATGTGATTTTGACATATTTTGGTGCTAATTTCATGAGATGAAATCATGTAGATCATGTAAAGAACCTTAGTTATTCAGCCATGTTTTATTATCATTCATAAAGGATTGTTTTCATGTTATAGAAATAGTTTAATTGTTAAACATGTGTTAATGAATATTGTTAGTTATTGTTAAATGTTGATAATGCTTAAATTATCATTAAATGAGTTGTGTATATGTTTAGCCATTATGATATATTTGTTAAATAATTATTATTTTAATTGGTTACGTTATGTATGTTAAATTCATTTGATGAATGGATGATTAGGTTTATATATGTTAATATGATTAACATGTTTTATTGTTTTCATAATGCTTTTGTTAATTAATTTGATTAATTAAATGTGTATATATGCATGTGTTATATGATAATATATGCATGCATATGTTTATATGTGTTATATATAGTTCA
The DNA here is from genome assembly GCA_035590515.1 of Trichilia minutiflora. Taxonomy (NCBI): domain Eukaryota; kingdom Viridiplantae; phylum Streptophyta; class Magnoliopsida; order Sapindales; family Meliaceae; genus Trichilia; species Trichilia minutiflora. The sequence continues at coordinate 14,066 of JAVXUL010094901.1, read as the reverse complement.
ATTGTTAATAAATGACTAATGCATATGTATTAATATGTCATTTTGCATTATTTGGTTGATGACTAATTTGATTAGTTAATAATCACTGTGGTACATTTATTACTTGTAATACTTGGATTGTTTTTAATTGGCCTAAACTTTTATTTTCAACCTAGCTTAATCATTACATAAGCTTAATGATTAATGATAATTTTTTAAATCAAATTTTTTTAATTCTTATCCAATTTACTTTATCAAAATGGTTTTAAGGTTTATGGAAACCTTAATAGCATTATGATTAGTCAGATTTTATTAATATTTTTCAACTTATATTTAGATTATTTTTGAGTTATATTATGTTGTTTTAATGAGTTTTAGGTGGTTTTTGTGTTGTACGGCCTAATTTCCCAAAAGTTGGTAGAGTTTGCTTTGAGGAGCAGTTTTGTATAGAGTTGGTGTAGAGTATTTAGAATTTGTTGATTATAGATGCATTGAAAAAAGGACTCAAATATCTAAAATTTTCATGAAGATGTTGAGAGCATTTGAAGAAGATAAAGTCTAAAAATTGGACATGAAAGCAGAAAATAGAGGCGGTTAGATAGAGAGTTTGGTGCTACAGCCTACCAAGCATTTTTTTGGAATAAAAAGTCAGAAAGTTGGTGTTGTAGCTAGTCAACATGCCAACCCCCTAGAACTTAATTCTCTTTTTTCCTTTTTGCCTTAATTTCCTTAATTAGTTTGGGATTTTTAGAGGCTATAAAAAGAAGAAGTTTTGGGATGAAAGGAGACACTTCTTTCTGCATAAAAAGAGGCTAGAAATGACTCAAGCAAACTTGGATTACTACAACAAATCAGAGAACTTAAGAGTGAAGACAAGGATTGACAGTTCTTTCTCTACCATTCTTATTTATTTCTTTAACTTTATTGTATAAACCATGGTTTGGATATTGTTTATCATTGATTTTGATTTAGCCATGCTAAGCTAATTTTATAAACTAGAGGATTGATGTAGTTTATTGTTGAATTTATATTAAATGCTATATTTTTATAATTATTAACTGAGTTATATTTATTTGTGTTGTTCGATGCCTTATGCTTTCAAATTCACTGGCTATAATTTGAATAATTTTTAGATTTGATTCTTGTATTTGGAAAAGTATGGATTAAATTGGGTAATGAACTATTAAAGTTATGCCTTAGACCCAATTGTGTCACATGGGTCAGGTATATTATCTATAGTAAATATATCTTGGTCAATAATTGTAAACTGTTTACAATTAATTATAAATGGTATTTTACTATCATTTTGCATTTCTTCAATTGCACTTTATTGATTATTGTAATAATGCGAAATGATATCCTGTGATGTATTATGTGTCAAGATTCTATCCACAAAGTGTTGTGGATATGAGAGCAAAGTCTATGATTTAAATAAATTCGAATAAGTTTTCAATTGAGGTAATTCATTGGGGACAATGATATTGCAAGATCGACATGTTTTGTTATTGTCAATGATTAGTATTAGATGCTAATAGTTAGGTGATGAGTCTTATATCACAAGAGCATAAATATGGATAGTATGTTTATGAATATATTACTAAATATAACCAAACATGATGAATCATATGAGCGATAATCTGCAGTCAATGATTCATTACACAGCCATACTAGTATACCACTAGTCCTTTGACCTAAGATATCACGGTTGCTATCTATAGTGAGGCACATCGTTCACTTGTGTATATCACACTAGGCTAGCCATACCTAGTGAAAGAAGCTTGATGGTAATGTGTTCTTATTGTATGAGAACATGTGATGATCAATATGGAATTTGCTAGCTCAAATTATTGAGCTTGAGATCTTAGGCATGATTGTCATATACGGGGATTAAAATCTCTGGTAAGAGTACGTGTTTTCTAAAAATAAATTTTTAGATACACGGATCCTATTTATGATTGATTTTTTGATCTTATGATCGAGTTAGAGGTTTGAAAACTTCATGGCCTGTACTCGATCGGGAGTTGATAGTAGAGGGACTTTACTACATATAAGTATGACTTTATGGGTTTATCCGAAATTATATTCTCTGTGTTCTAGGGGTCATATTATCTATCTAAAGGTCACCCATGATCATTGAGAACTTCGATTATAATGAGTTGTACTGAAGTGATGTGAAAGTGTTCATATCTGCTCATGCCTAGTTCACGGTGAATTCAGGGGGTCACACACAATAATCGACTCAAGGGGTCACACATAATAATCGATAGATGGCGATGGTTAAAATAAATATTATTAAGCTTGTTAATGAGTTTGCATATTGATGAAAATTAAATTGCTCTAATATATTGATCGGTAAGCAGTTTTATTCTTTAATGTAAAAAATAAATTCTCTTGATAATGACACGCTAGTACCCGTATATCGAGAGATGTTTTGGTAATTTTATAAATACCGTAAATATGTTTTATGAGAAAAAGAAAGACAAATATGAATTTATATATATATATATTGATAAATAAATTTGTTTATTTATTAAGAATGAAATAATTGTTATTTAATAAATATTAATTCTTTAATAAGTGATTAAAGAATTAATAACATATATATATATTGATATTGATTTTGATTTTGATATATATATACACACACATATATATTGGTTTGAAATGGTCAAACCATTATTATTACTTATTATTATTATTTGTAATAATAATAATGAATATTATTAATTTTTCTTTTTATTATTATTTTCCTTTTGTATGTTATTATGATATAATAACAATTGTTTAGAAAATGGTTTTAAACGAGTAAAATCCACCAATGATGTTTAGTTAAATGCTTGCTTCTTATTGGCTCTTTTTAATGAAAATGATTCATTAAATTTGGCTTTTGTCTCAACCGTGTATATATGTTTGTAATAATAAAAGCCATGTGATTTTATTTCATTTTTTGCTTCCCACTTATGCTTGGCTAATGATATTAATCCATATGGATGGTTTCTTCTTCTTCCTTCTTCTTCCTTTTTCAAGAATGAAACTTTAATAGAGGATTTGCTGAACTTTGGTTTTTGTTTTGAATAAAAACCTGAAGAGAAAGGAAAAGAGAGCAGGAAAAGGATAGAAATTTGTTTATATGGTTTTCCAACATCAAAAGGAAAAGAATGATGTTTCCTAAGTGTAGGAAACATTATATATGCTTTCACTTCTCTTCCAATAACAAAACCGAAACCATTATTGTCGAGTCGGCGTGTAGATACGCCTGAAGGCCATTTGGAGTTGAGTGGCTATCCGGTTTATACTCATATGGTATGGGTTTCAAGTTATTGTTAATGTTTTCATGAAAAATAATGCTTTAAAATGAATAAAGCATGTATATGTTCTTCATTGATCCTTGTAGTTTTCAATGCTTAGAACAAATATTTGAATTTGTTAACTTTGAAAACATCATTTTTCAAATGGTATCAGAGCAAGTTATGAATATGTTACTAAGCTTGCTTTATTGCTTTGTTGTTGTTGGAAGATGATAAAATATGTGAAAAGTTGGTGGCTTGATGGTTTGCTAGCTTGGTTGGTTATTAATTGTCAATGGTGCAATTTATACACTTTATGTTATTATGATGATAATAATGAGTAAAAGCATGATTCTATTAGCTTCTTATGCATTATATGAAGAGCATATTGTCATTTTACAAATGTAATTGCTGCAAAATATGTTTGTCTAGCAAAATGTTTGGTTGATGAACATATATGACAACATGTGTTGTTTTCATTCATTTATGTGATTTTAAATGTTTTTGAAAATATTTGATGTGTTGGGATCAATTTTAATTGAGTATGGAGTGATGTGAAGTGTTCTGGAAATTGGTTTTATTGAAGAAATTGAAGAAAATCTAGAAAAATTAGCAAAACCCGAAAACAGGGCATCTATGTGCATGGGGGCTCGGCATATAAGGCCAACGCCAACAGGTACGTGTATGACACACCGCCCACCTGTTAGCCTGTGCACCCCAACTGCCTGCCTTCCCATGTGTTTTCGCTATAGCAAAATTCGATTTTGTGCGCGACGTTTTCTAACGTGTCCTGATTTGATTTTTAAGTGATTTTTATCCTTAATTATCAAGTTTTAAAGGGAGTATCAAAAATGCCAAACCAACCGAGATCGATCTTGATAAGGGGTATTTTTGTAATTTATCCTATAAGGATCAAAATGCAAAATTTTGAATTGTTCAAAATTTTTGACAATGAATAATTTGTTATCATTATATTTTTTTACACAAGTTACAACTATCACAAATCACTAATTTGATTAGTGTTTTCTGTTATTGAATATTTAATTATTGAATTAAAATTTTTGGTTAGGATTTATTCCGATCGAACAGAAAATGAATATAATTCCGGATTAATTATTTTGAATTAATCTAGAATTAAAAGAATTATAGTGGGAGTAATTAAATTAATTGATATTGTATCAATGAAATAGCCTCCATAAACAAATTAAACTGTTAGTTTGTTAGATTGATTTGATCAATAAGTAATGGATTAAAATTTAGAATTTATATATTGATATTTATTTTAAATTCCATTACTAACTTTTATTTGTATAATATACATAATGATATATATTAAAAGAGATCTAAATAAATCTCTCTATGAATATTAGGTTTAAACCTTCCAATGCAGTCAGTAGGTTATAGATTTTTCTGATGGGGTAAACCAATAATTATCAGATGAGGGCCCTCATAGGGAGTCACAATCTAGTTGACCTGTTTCTTTATAGTGTACATTAGGCTATCAATAACTGTCAGGTGAGGGGTCTGATTGTAACTCTATGTAAGAAAATGTATTGGGTCTGGCCTAACCAGGTTAAAGCATCAATAACTATCGGATGAGATGTCTGAAACCTAGAGGTTGATTGATCATATCATGTAAAGAGTTACAAATAGAAATGAGTTTCTAACTTGTTGGGCTTATCGTAACAATAACTATCAAGTAAGGTTCGGTCAGTTTAATAAGAATTTGATCACCCATGAAACTAAAATGTGATTTCAGTTATGCCTATCCAAGGGAATATAGGATTTATTTTAAATAGTGGGAGTATTATTTGGTTTAAAGTCCAAAACTGAATAGTATGATTTTTTTAATAAATACATTTTGAAGTATATTAATTGTCTTGCTAATTGCACAAATGAATACTTGATCTGGTGATACTAAAATATGTTTAACCCTGGTCTAACATTCTTAGACACTCATAGTCTATCTGGACCTCATATTAATGTCCAATCTTTGAATTTCATAATTGTTTTGGATTCTGATTAAATGGATGACATTCTTTTAGGACTGATACTCATAATCCTCTTTGAGAAATCTTCACTGAAAGAAAGATAGAACTTTCATAAATGGAAAGATATAATCTTAAAATAAGATTATATATGTTGGTTCCTATAAGTGATGACTTATTGGCCTAACATAAAAAGCATACTAGATGTTTATGAAATCTATTTTTCTTTAGTAAAATTGTTCAAAGAGAGCTTAAAAACAAATTAGTATTAATTATCAAAAGCTTTATATCATATAAGGCTTAATGAGGGAATACTTTCATAATCTCATCTTTTGAAGATGATAAGCCGTATGGGGCAATTAGGTGCTTAGGGTTTAACGTGGTTTAAGCGTTGTAGATTGATTTGATATTTCAGTCTCTCCCTTATAGTTTGTATAGTTTGTCTTTAAAAGTATAGATCCTCTCTGAATTGTTAAAAGAAATAGTTTCTTTTAATAAAGAAGAAAAGAAAGGGTAAAACCAATGATTAGTTTTTTTTAATAAGTACCTTGGTCATTGGAAGAGGAATTGTCATTTTTGTATAAATAGTCTGAATACAAAGAAAATGTAAAGTATATTTTCATGTCATGTTAATGAAAATGAAAATGAATTAATTGTTAATTCATATTCAAACTCTGAATAATAGATTTAGAAGCCACTTCACATATTTGTATACAGATACAGGACCTTGAGAGTAAAAAATTACTTGAGAAAGGTTCAATAGCATTGATGATGGCCAATAAAGCAATAATTGCTATTATGTATTCAAGAATGAACCAATTGGTTTTGTATACTGGCCATACTTTATATAACATACAACCAATAAAATATTTTAATCTATCAATAAAATATGTAAATTTGATTACATGTTTAGTATGATGGATATGAATGTTATATTTATTTGAGAAATAAATTGATTGGTGATGGCTTGGTTATAAATTTTTTATATATTCTTGAAGTATAATATATTAACATGACAAATACCGTTGATAAGAAGACATCTGTATGGTCTATTTAAAGAAATGGTCAGATATAATTTCTCTTACTTTATAACCTTTAATCGAGGATTTTTCTTGATATGGTTATATGTATTTAGTAAAGTACAGATTGAATTCTTTTGAAATGTTCAAAGAATTTAAAATAGAAGTAGAGAAAACAACAGAAAAAGGTATTAAAATGCTATGATCGGATTGTGGTAAGAAATACTTGTATATTAAATTTTAATATTATCAATAGATCAATGGTATTGTATCTCAACAAATTCTTCCTTGTTCTCCTTAGTATAATAGTATACTAGAAAAGAAGGAATCGTATTGTATTAGATATAGTATGATCAATGATGAGTTTTAAGTATTTACCAATATATCTTTGAGGATATGCCCTTCATACCACAATTAACTTTTTGAACAGGATTTCATCCTAAATAGTTTCAAAATTTCATATGAGATGTGATATAAGAAACTAATTGAGATCTAAGAAAGGTCAAATTATTAGATATCCTAAAAATAATTTAGGATACTTGCTCTACTTTCAGGCTGGTCAAAAGGTTTCGATTAGTTGACATGCACTGGTCTTTTAAAATTAGTTCATAGAGGAAAGTGGTGTAGGTAGAAAACTTAAGCTTTCAGAAGAGTCTGAAGAGTTAGATGAAAACTAATCTCAGATGGACAAGCTTGTTAATGTAGATGAACTAGCTCATTACGATGGACTTGTTTAATCTAAATCTTTGTCCTTTGTAGACAATCATCTTTATAAATTATCTAGAATATCATATTCCCTTTAGAGGTATGGTTTCCTTTCTAATAATGGTTCTGAATCATTTATGATAGGATAAGGTATACAGTGAGAGGATTCTAAAACCTATGAAGAAATGATATTGAATATCAAATTTTGACTGAAATGGACTTTATATATGGAAATTAGCTGTGGTCACTTATTGATCTACCAAAAAGAATTGTTCCTATCAGTTGTAAATGGGTTTACAAAAGTAATATCAGCATTAATGGAAAAGTAGAGACTTTTAAAATTAGATTGGTGGCAAAAGGTTGTACTTAAAGACAAGTTATTATCTCTGAGGAAACTTTGTCATCAGTTGCTATGCTAAAGTCCATTCAGATATAACTTGCTTTTGCAGATGATTATGACTATAAGATATGGAAAAAAATATAGAGACAACCTTCTTCAATAATTTTGTTGAGAAGGTCATATATATGAAGCATTCTATAGAGTTTGCTTCAATATATAGTCATAATATGTATAAGTTTCATAAATCTATTTATAGATTAAAACAAGTTTTTTAGAAGTTGGTTCATATGATTCAATAATGTAGTTAAATCAGTTGGCTTCATTAAGAATATTGATGAACCATGTGTCTATAAAAGAAACAATTACAATACCATAACATTCCTTATATTCTATGTAATTGACATATTACTAATAAGAAATGATAGGGGTATGTGTAATAAAATTAAATTGTGGTTGTCTAATATGTTCTTTATTAAGGATTTGGGAGAAGTGACCTATATTTTGGGTTTTCATTCTATAGAGATAACGAGCAGGGAATAGTAGGTCTTTCCTAAATATATACATAGAAAAGATACTGAAAAGTTCAGCATAGAAAACTGTAAGAATGTGTTCTCACCTTGTAGTCATGGACTTCATCTCTCATAAAAGATGAAATCAAAGACTGAAGTGAACCAAATATGTATGTAGAGATTTTCTTACATATTGTATTCTATGTATAAGAGTTGATATACGTTATGTCATAACTATTATAAGTAAATATCAAGCAAACACTAGAGAATAGCATTGGACTGTTGTCAAAAAGGAATCCTAAGGTACTTGAGAAGTACTAAGGATATAGTTTTGACATATGGAGGGGGTGTATAAACAATAAAGGATTACATTTATTATGATTTTGATCAGATATGGATGATAGAAAGTCTACATCTATATATTATAAATCCTAAATATATCGTTACTTTTGAAGTTGCGAGCGAGGCTGTCTGGTTTCGTAAGTTCATGAGAGAGCTCGGATTATTTTCACTTATTACTTCTCTGGTAACTATGTACTATGATAATAATAGAGTAATAAGGAACCTTAATCTTACCAGAAGTCTGTATATATTTAATAAAAGTATCGATTGAAAAGGGTGTTTATATCAGATAAACAACTGATTGTGCAAGAGATTTCGTTAGTGGTTAACGTAATGAACACATTCACTAAGCCAATGACACAACAACAACTGAGTTACCATCTTGAGAAGATGGCTATATGATACCATAGTGATTAGATCTAGTGCAAGTGGGAGTTTGTTGGAGATATGCCCTAGACCCAATCGTGTCACATGGGTCAGGTATATTATCCATAGTAAATATATCTTGGTCATTAATTGTAAACTATTTACAATTAATTACAAATGGCATTTTACTATCATTTTACATTTCTTTAGTTGCGTTTCATTGATTATTGTTGTTTGGGAAATATATGCGAGTGACACGTGGGACTAGGTCAGGGAGAAACGTGGCACCTTTCATCCCACGGATTCCAACCTCTTAGGAGAATCCAGCCTCTGGTCCCAGGGAGTCGACCTCTCAGGTGCACATGCACCACCCTCTCAAGGGATATTCGATGACCCTCAGGTGGTTTACTCTCAGGACTCAGAGATGTACCACAGTTCTAAGGTGTCCAACGAATGAAGCCCTCAGGCAGTTAGCAGCCGAAGTCCTCAGGAAGTACATATCCGTCCCAAGAATGGACTCATTCGTCCTTCAGAAAGTGCAGGATCAGCCTTACAACCACAGCAACCTCTTAGGGGGATAATTTCCTCCTCATCAGCGTGCAGGCAGTCCCGACTAGAGAACCCCTAGTCATGCACCCACACTATCAAAAATGGGAATGATGGATGACATAACAGGCCCTATGATGGGAGTAGATACCTTGCCTTAGGAACTACCTGTCCCATCCTTCATCCATTTTTAGACAATGTGATAGTAACAGACTTAAGATTTATAGAAATGTCAGCTGGTACATTAATAGAATACGGCTGCACACTGCCTAAAGATATAAGAGTCCCATCATTTTTATTCTTCAATGCCTAATCACCATCACCAAGGCACTATAAAAAGGGGGTTCTCCAACGAAGAAGGGGAATGATTTTGGCCCTCTTCTTAGACTCCTTTTTGGTATTTTCATTCGACTTCTTCTTCTTCACACTTGGTAAAGGGACGTTATTTCTCACATTTAATTTTGATTTACTTGCCAGAATTTACCATATTTTTCTTTACTATTTCTGACTTAGGCATCAGAGTTTTTCCGTCGGGAACCTCTCCCGACGTGACTCCGAAGGTATTATTATTTTACAAGCTTAGAAAGTGAAGCCCTATCGGATCCAACCTAGCTTTCAACCATTGCTTGATGAAGACTCACATTTCATTACAGCCACTTTGCATTCTTACCTCACCAGTTGAGTTATTCCTCGTTGGTCGTGAGGAGGTCTGTGGACATTTTCTGCACCAACAGCTGGTACCGTCTGTGTAAAACACTAACAAAAAGCCATTGAAGCATCACTTAGTAAGGGAAGAAAAAATAAAAGGTGGTCTCGGGGCCTTGACGAAGTCAATTGACAGAACGAATACAAGAAAACAAAGGTTCTAGTTCTAGTAAAAGCACTGCCCGAAGAAGAGGGAGAGCCCCGCTTACGCGGGAAGCACCCTGGCTTGGGAGTGAACACGCAGATAGGCTCCTAGCCAGTAGGGCTAAAGCATTGAAAAGGGAGCTCTTAGAGATTAGACGATAGATGGCCAGGGAACCAACCTTACTAGGAGAGGAAATAATGCCATTTCTTCCTGAGGAGCAGGAAAGTCAAACTCCCCAAAGTGGTTATGCGGAGTGAATTCGGAGGTCTAGGGAAATGTATGGGTACGCATCCGAATCCAAGCTAACAACCTTGCAAAAGAAAAAAGCTAACAAAATAGAGAGGTTGGTGGATGAATATCGAGCACCTCAGTAGATCAACACTCCCTTTAAAATTTATGAAAGGTGTGAGTAGAGAAGAAATAACACTGACAAGCATCGCAGAGGGATGAGCAAATTGAGATTGGAGCCTAGCTTGGCCTCCACTGACATGAGATTTTACTTCAATGAGAAACATGCCAGAGAAAGGGAAGCCACAGTAGCTACCAATAGGTGGGAGATGGAAGAATGCGTAAGGAAGATGTTGTGAAAAATAGGTTCGTAAAGTATTCCTACCCTAGGAGAGAAACCAGAGACTGAGGAAGCCCCTGACTCCACCTTCATATCCTCTCTTTCGAAGAAAATTTTAGCATAATGCCTTCCCAAAAAATTTAAGATGCCTCAACTAACTACCTACTCAGGGAAGACCGATCCCTTCTTGCACATAGATACATTTAGGGAAATGATACTGATTCAGGGCTAAACAGAACTGCAAATGTGTCGATCTTTTCCCATAACTCTAAAAGGACCAGCCAAGCACTGGTATAAGAGACTGCCACCTGCTAGCATCAGCAGCTTCGATCAATTGACGACCTTTTTCAAAAATGAGTTTAAGGGGACAGTGGCCACTAGCCGAAACCTGAGCACTCTACTGACCATATGCCAGGGCCCTACAGAGACATTAAAAGGCTTTGTCAGGAGATATCATGAAGAGGTAATAGAGTTGGGTGCCTATTACCAGCCTATAGCATTAGAAGGATTTAAAAAAGGCCTTTAAGTGGAGAAAGTCTGGTATGCTATCCATCGACATACAGTAAACACATATGAGGTGGCCCAGAATGAGCTGCTCAATGAAATTGGAATAGACTAAAGAAAGAGACTCGAGCGGTCCAGGTAAGAGAAAGCCTTCACAGGATGCTCAACAGAAAGATAAGGGAAATCGCTACGGGAACCCTAGGTACGACAGGAGGGGCGTAAATAGAATTGACAGGGGTTAGGAAAAGTATTTTCTCGAGCCACGCAAGAATCAAAGAACCCCAAGACTCCCTCTAATAAGGAATCATCCCAGGAGAATAGAGTAGGTAGATGCCCAGGAATTCACACCCCTAAAAGCTCCCCTGTCAGAAATTTATGAGTATGACAAAAACAGGGGACTCTTGGCATTACACCCTCAAAGTATGAAGGTAAAGTGCCCAAGAAAAACAAGGGCCGATTCTGCGAATTCCACAAAGAGGGAAGCCACACAGCTAATCAATGAGCCAGGCAATATTAGGAAGATGAAGATGACCAGGGACCAGACCGCATCATGGTCATCTCAGGGGGTCCAACTCTGACAGGATTGTCAAATAATGCTCGCAGGAATTATTCTTGCTATTCTTTACCCAGCTAGTCAATAGATATTCATGTGATGAACGTACGAGCAAACAAGAGACCAAGAATGACAACCATCCCTATTATGTTCAGTAACAAAGATGAGGCTGGAGTCCACTACCCTTATGACGATGCATTGGTAGTATCGATAGGGATTGCCTCCAAAAAGTTTGCAGGATCTTGGTTGATATGGGCAGTTTCGTCGACATAATATTTAAAGACACGATGGATGTACTCATAATAGAAGATCTGGAATTGAACCTACCAAACTCTACTTTGTATGGGTTCGGGGATTCTCACACCATCCCCTTAGGATCAATTCCACTATCAGTAACGATGGACAATAAACCTTATCAGAAGACTACCATGGTAAGCTTTTAGGCGGTCGATTTGAAAATCCCTTACTCAACCATTCTAGGAAGGCCTTTCCTCCGAAACACCAAGGCTGTAGAAAGCAATCATTACTTAAAGATAAAATTTAGGGCTGGAGAAGGGATTGATATCGTTAAGGGCAATAAGAGGGAAGTACGATCTTACTTTATAACTTTTTTCAAGAAGGTGTATTGCATTCATAAGAGTCCCCTGGAAGCCTCTTTCGGTAGGACAGAAGGTTAAATCACCTGACCCAATGAAGATATGGTGTCAGGAATACCAGCTATAGCCTCCACTAGTAACCAATCCAGGAAAGACACTGAGCTGTAAATCCTAAGGCTAATAGGCCAATTGAAGCAGCTAACAAGGCTACCAAAAAGCTACTAAAGAAGAAGTTGAAAGAAAGAAAGAGAGCTTGGGTGAAAGAACTTGTGGAGGTCTTGTGGGCTTATCGAGCCACTATCAAGGTAGCCATCGGAGAAACCCCTTACTTTCTGGCCTATAATTTTGAGGCAGTCATTCTGACTGAGATGGATGTTCCAACGTTCTAAACCTCCCACTTTGATGAGGAAGAAAATTAGCAAGTCAAGCGCCTTAAATTTGACTTGCGGGAAGAGGCAAGAAATCGGGCCTTAGTAAGGATAACTCCCCACCAACAAATGGTGTCACGATCTTATAATAAAAGGGTCAAGCCACTGTCTTTCAGGGAAAGAGACCTCGTTCTTAGGAGGAGTATCCTTAACACTTGGGTAGCCTCTGAGGGCTCTCTGAACGCTAACTAATAAGGCTCTTAATAAGTGGTTCAGCCAATCAGACCCGAAACGTATAAGCTAGCCCGATCAAAACCTGGAATACGGAGATACTAAAAAAGTATTACCCCTGAGAGAGCCTCTCCTTAGGTTGGTCTACTTGTAAATTCAAAACATTCATTTGTATTATATCTTCTTTTGTGTGAACAAAATAGAATGTTTGAATCCTTCTTAGCATCTCCCAGATTCTCTGTTACCTCAATATTCCCCTCCTAGTGCTAAAGTTGGTTGTGGGCCTTAAAATCCCTTAGCACTAATTGAATTGAAAATTTTGTCCGTTATAGGTCCCATAAGCCTTTAGTCTAAGTCATCCATTATGATAGTCTAAGACCTGATTTATGTTAAGGTGTGGTAAACCCTGATCATGTCAAGTCCCCTCCTAGTGTTAAGTTTGACTACGGGCCCTAAAATCCCTTAGCATTAGTTGAATTGAAAATTTTATTTGTCCTAAGTCCCATAAGCCCTCAGTCCAAGTTAAGCATCCTGAGAGTCTAAAACCTTGTTTGTGTTAAGGCGTGATAAACCCTAGTCATATCATATCCCTTCTAGTGTTAAGGTTAGCCGTTGGACCTAAAATCCCTTAACACTGGTTGAATTGAAACTGTTCGTCCTTGGTCCTATATGCCCTTAGTCTAAGTTAGGCATTAGTCTAAAACCTGATTGGTGTTAAGGCGTGATAAACCCTAGTTGTGTCAGGTCTCCTCCTAGTGTTAAGGTTGATCGTGGGCCCTAAAATCCCTTAATATTAGTTGAATTGAAAATCCTATTTGTCCTAGTTCCCATAAGCCCTTAGTCCAAGTCAGGCATTTGAGAGTCTAAGACCTGATTTATGTTAAGACATGGTAAACCCTAGTCGTGTTAGATCCCTTCCTAGTATTAAAATTGGCCACGGGCCTTAAAATCCCTTAAAACTAGTTGAATTGAAAATCCTGCCCATTCTAGGTCTCATAAGCCCTTAGTCCAAGTTAAGCATCTGAGAGTCTAAGACCTGATTTGTGTTAAGGCGTGGTAAACCCTGGTCATATCAGGTTCCCTCTTAGTATTAAGGTTGGCTGAGAGCCCTAAATCCCTAAATTTTTGAATTGTAGTTTGATTTCTTCGGAGAGATTAATGCATAAGGGAATGGTGGCACAGGTGTTGGTTCCATTTTATCTATAATAGGTGTAAGTTTTTCATCCCTTTCCATACTCGTAGAGACTGATTCTTCTTTCTCACACGTATCAAGAATGGGCTTGTTAACAATCTTACCACTACGAAGAGTAGTAAC
>JAVXUL010094893.1:0-21349 GCA_035590515.1 Trichilia minutiflora | reverse complement strand
ATTTTAATTTAACTTAATTTTTAACTTAAATTAGTTAATTTATATATTATTTTTTTATTTTATTATGTTCATAAAAATATTTTAAAATTTTAAAAAATTATATAAAGAACCGGCAGGTTGAACCGTCGGTTTGGAACTGGCGGGTCGAACCATCGGTTCAACCCGGTGCCAAACAGTACGGGCCTGTTACGGTCCGGTTCCAAACAGTACGGGCCTGAAACTATTCCGAGCTCGTTACGGTCCGATTTCTCGGTTCCAAAATTCTGGAATCGAATCAGACCGTTTATATTGGCCCGAAATCGGCCTGGACTGTGTGAATAGTGATCCAGGTCGATTCGGGCCCGATTTTTAACAGGCCAGGCCGGGTCGATTCACGAGCCAACTCGGCCCGTTAGACACCTCTAGTTCCTTCAGAATGCAAAAACTTGGTAAATCCAACAGTCTCCCTTCTCTTGCTCCTTCTTCAAGCATTTTTTTTTTAATTTGGGTGGAATGAATATGTGAAAGAGAAATAAAAAAGAAAAATAAGATGTATTAGTATATGGATTCGGATACTGTTTGGATGGGCATACAGGAAAGCTCCACCCAGAACAGATGTATCTAAGCAGGAGGTTGCTAGGCTCGCCCTAACTTACGTCTCAACAATGTTGACAGAAAGAAAGATGATAGAAATAAGAAGAAAACTAGTCTAAGAATTCTTGATGACTTTTGAAATAAGGCTTCCCCCCAATACTCATAATTACAATTTACTTATAATCTAACAAATAACTAAAATAATTGAACAATCATATTAATATTTAACAATTCTTCAAATACCACATTAGCGGTTAAATTTAGGTACTTCCAATAGTTGAGATTAGATTTCATAAATCCTTCGCTCATCTCTCTCTATATATATCTAGCTAGCTATATATAGAGATAGATAGATAGATAGATAGATAGATAGATATAGATATAGATATATAGATATTAATTATTTAATTATGATATCACATTTTTTTAAATTTATATTTTTGGATAAAGTTTGTACAAGTGTTATTGATATGTTGAATGGATTTATGGATAAACTACGTATGTGTCCATTCGAATTTAATAATGTATACTAAATTTATACACAATTTATGTTGTTGTGTTAATTTGGTATTTAATAATGTGTATATCTTAAATTTTTGCCTAAGATTTCTATTTCAAATAATGTTATTAATTACTTACTACATCTTTTAACTATTCAAGAAATAAATATAATGTAATTTGTGTTGGAATTAATATTCTTTATTTATCAAGATTTTGCATAAACGATTATAGAATATAATTATGAGATAGAATGCTTACCTGCTTTAGTCATTGACGTAGCTTGTAGCATTTTCAAAAGATTAGGTCTTTCTCTTTATTTTCTACGTATGTGATAGCCTTTTCAATGAGGTAAAGATAATTTTCTTTTAGAGTTTTTAACGCCCTTAGTATTTCTTTTATATAAAGAGTTAAAGAGGAGATCTAACCTAACTTTAGTTGTTCTTTATTGGACCTCTCCATTAAAGACTTCAATATGACCCAAGCCTACACTAATTGTCAAATTACCCAATTAATGACGTTAAGTCCAATTTCCTTTAAATTATAGAATTGGGTTTACTTACTCAATGACTATCCCAGTAACCCATTTTTAATAAAATCACAATAACGATTAATGTAAACTTATAAAAATCTAACATTCTCCCACTTAAACTACATTAATCGATTTTGGAAATAAAAAAAATTTATTTACTTAAGAAAGACTCAGTCTAATTAACAAAATAAATATTTTATGTGTTCCGTTTTAAAATAATAGTCATGAGTTGAAAGTCTCAAATAATCCAATCCAATTTAATCTTTAATATTGGACTATGATGATTAATGCATCCTTTATGGACATATAATCAATCTAAATCACAAATATTATTAATTTAATTGATATAAATCTTGGGACTATTAGTGTATTAAGATATAATGTCTTGATGTGGTCATAAATAACATCATAATTTTATCAGTCCTCTTTATAGTTCCCTTTCCTTATCTTTCAATGATGATATAAGAAAACTATTTGACTCCAATGAGTCTATATGTCCATGACTATTATTTATTCTTAAAAAAAACTTATATAATATCAATAAACATATTCAATTTAACCTCAATAATTCAATATTCTTAAATAACATTAATTTATTCTCGAAACTTTATATGGTATTAATAGATATGTTAAATGTAATTATTATATTACACAACAAACACAAATGATGGTCATCATATAATAATATAATAAACAACCTTTAATGCGTATTTATTTATGAATATATATATATAATATATATAATATACTGTCAGACTATCACTAATATTAAGTATTATTAAATTCTATATACCCATGTTTATAGCATATCGCTAAAAAATTATGGGCTTCATATCTATGGTTAAAATATTTAATCTGGAATTTGTCTCGATGTTTTCTATCACAACATCTTTCTTTTCAACTAAATTCCTGATTGTAAGATAGTCAATCTCCATATGCTTTGATTCACTGTTAATCCTGTTATTTTTAAAATAGAATATAGCAGCACAATAAATCTTTATAAGCTTAACTTAGAGATCGAATTAACTACTCAAAGCCTTTTAATCAAATATTTGAGTTAACTACCATGAGTAGATGCTCCATAACATGCATCATACTCTATATACTTGGTTGAGGAAGCTATTAGAATTTACTTTTATACTTTTCTAGGAAATGGCTCTTTCATTCAATATGAAAATATAACTTATAGCTGACATTAGGTCATTTGGATATCCACCAAAATCTACATTCGAATGAATGGCCAAAATGAGAGTATCAAGCCTCTCATTAGTACAAAATTCTTTGTACTATACAGATATCTCATTACTTTATTGATCGCAACCTAATGATTATGCTCAAAGTTTGACATGTGTCGGTCAAGAAACGCTTATAGTAAAAACTATATCTGGTTTATCACAAACCTTTACATGTATGAGATTACCAATTACATATATAAGATTGTCAACTATCTCTTTCTGTCATTTTTATAATGGGCACATTTTCAGATTTTATGTCTGTATGTTAAAACCTTTAAATCCTTGATCTATATACATATTCTTTTGAAATTGACTTTGACTGAAGCTATTTTGAACATTGAACCAGACTTGAGAACATCGATTAGTTCAATTAAGCTGAGAATAGATCAAGCTAGGGTTCGATTTGGTTAGATTAGAATGCTGTATGAACTATATCTGAATTATACCTTTTTTTATTTTAATGAATAGATCTCAAGCATTGATAGTCTCAGGTACTCCTCTGAACAAATCTTCAACAATAGATCTCCTTATCACTAATAAACTAAAGTGATTTGTCCTTTCCCATTTTCTATAATATCCTTCTCATCATCAATAATGTCCCTAATGAGCGGTGATGATGAATCTACATGTAAAGTCAAATCTATGTCCATGATTCCTAGAGCAAACTCTATATCTTGCTTTCATTTCTTGTAATTTGAACCAGTTAGGACTTCTATCAAGGTGTTGTTATTATTAAACCTGAAGAAAATTGTTTAGAAAGATTATACTATAATTAATCAATTAACAATAATGTGTATTAATATTGAGACCCCGTATGTATCATTGCTAGCACCCTTTTGGAAAGAACCAATGATTCTACTTATAGTCTCTATGCATGAAGACAACAAAATATGAATATATATAATATGAAAAATATATTCCTTTTGGGTAGATAAAATTCTCCAAATCATATATATTCATGCCAAATAAGCAATCTCAAAATTTATTCCCTTTAGACAGATAAATTTTTTGATTACATCCCACAGTATCTTCTACACAAGCATTAATTCTCTTAATTACTTTTATGAGTTTTAATAATTATCTCATTTAATCATAAACCACATAATTTGTTTCTTAATATCATAATCATTTTTCATAAATTTTAATTTGCCTTAGATTTTTAATTATTGCATCTCTTTGATGATAATAACCAAGAAAAATCACAATTAAAATTTTCTCAAAAATAAGGAAAATATCATTATTATTATTATCTATTATTATCATTATATGATTTTACACAGAATAAGATACTAAATTGTATGTATCATAAAACCACATAAAATAAAACCTATGATAACAAATTATCTTTATAATAACTAGGAAAAATAATTTTTTTTATAAATTTTAATAATTGTAATACTTTGATAATTACCAATCATAAAAATATTTTTAAATTTAAATTCCCATTAAAACTTTAAATTTTATTTTTCAATGATAGGAAAATTCCTTAATTTATTGATTTTAGGTATCCTAAAAATAAAATAAAAATCATCAAAAATTAGAAAATTAAGAGAGGAGTTAATTGCCATAAATATCGTCAAAATTCGGCACCGCACATGCTATCATATATCGGTGACATTTCTGATTGGCACATGTACCTCACGCGCTCTTATGCACATGTCTTGACCAAGATAGATTGGGTTTGACCCGATTTGCTCGTATTCGGATCAAAAAAACTGATCAACGACCCATTTTATTTTCTATTAGGCGAGTGAATAGCATGCGCCTTAGCGTGTAACACATGTGCTGAGCATGTACCTCACATGCTCCCTTATACATGTAACATATGCACATGCTCAGTTGGATCTTCTTAACTCAGTTCTCTGGTATTTTGGTCGTTTGATCCAATCTCAATCCATCCTCAACTCAGTTGTATTTTCGTCCTAAAATCTTCGTTTTTTATTCGATTTCGATAATTCAAAAATCTAGTCCTATATTTTCAAATGACCTAAATCTGATTATAGTATTATTTTTCTTAAAATCTAATGAAAAATTACCTAAATTTGGGGTATAAACTTTTGAACTAAAAAATAACCCTAAAAACTTTAATCCCAAATTTCTCACAATATACAAAACTTTATGCCACAAATAATTTATCAGTATAAAGCTTGTAAAGAAAAGAACAAGACCAATATTTAATCGCATCATGAATCATTGAAAATTAACATAAAATAATGCAAAGAATTTTAGATACCAAAAGTTAGGGTTTATAAAATTCGAATATTTAATTCACGATTTCTTCGTATATACTACGAATTAGACTGCGTACAATATATCAATATGAAGCTTATAACGAGGAGAATAAAAGCCCTAAGCTTTTAATCACATATCACAACAAAATTAACATAAAATATGGCCAAGACTTCATGCGATTATAAGAGAAAAAATACATTTAAATAATTTTATAATTAATTCTAAATCATATATGCCTTAACTCTAATACCACAAGTCAGAATTAATATTCATTATTTATCAAGATTTGCATATACGATCATAGAATACAATTATAAGATAGAATGCGTTCCTGTTTTGGCTATTAACGTAGTGGCTCTGAACCTTTTTATTTTTAAATTTACTAATAAGTGTTTTCCTTGTTTCAAGGCTATGAGGAAAAGCAAAGGCATGAAATGGCACGAGGGGTGTGAAAACTCCTTTTAATTGTTCAAGAATTACTTGGCCTCCGTCCCACAGCTGATCAGTCCTGTGTCAAAAGGACATTAAATCTCTATCTTGTAGTCAATGAGCACGTAGTCAGTTCAGTGCTTATGAAAGAAGACCCCAGAAGATTTAAAAGCTCGTCTACTATACCAGTAAGGCATTAGTGGATGCCAAGACTCGATACTCAGTACCCGAGAAATTGGCTTTGGTTCTTATTATTGCGATGAGAAAGTTATGACTCTATTTTCAAGCTCATCCAACTATTGTTCTTATGGATCAACCACTCTGGCATATATTGCACTGCCCCGAACTGTCAAAGAGACTAATCAAGTGATTAGTAGAACTTAACGAGTTAGACGTAGAATTCTGGCTATGCAAGGCAATCAAAAGACAGGTGCTTGTTGACTTTGTAATCAAATCAAATGTGATAGAAACCCTGATGGTTTCGCGACTGTTATCAAACCAAAAAGACATGATGGAAGTAGACCAACTCAACTCAGGAGATCCCCCACCTCTTTGACAGCTATTGATTGACGGGTCAGCCAACACCAACAGTGATGGAGCAAGAGTAGTTTTAACTGGCCCAAAAGGAGAAGAGGTTATGTATGCTTTTAGATTTACTTTTTCTGCCACTAACAACGAAGTAAAATATGAAGCTTTATTGGTAGGGTTAAGGGCAACAAAGAAGATAGGGATATGAATTTCTCAGTTGAGAGTGACTATTAACTTCTAGTAAACCAAATAAATGGGACATATCAAGCTCGACAGGAAAGCATGAAGGTTTACCTATTGAAAACTCTCTAGTTAATCAAACAGTTTGACAAGGTGAAAATACACAAAATTTTTTGATTCGATAACCTCCAAACTGATGCTTTATCAAATCTCGCCCCAACCTTCATCGAGAATATTCCAAAAATAATCCCCGTGGAAACCTTGGTATATAAGAGCATAAATCCACCTTCGATCGATAAAGTGATCATCGCTCGGGAGGAACCAGCTACTTGGATGGACCTGATTCGCAAATATATCAAAGAGAACATCCTACCTCCTGACAAAAATGAAGCCCTCTGAATCAGGAGAAAAGCTATCAGGTTCACAATAATAGAAGACTTTATCCATAAGCAAGGGATCAACAACCCTTATCTAAGGTGCATCAGACCCCAAGAGGCAGAAGAGGTACTCAAAAAGATGTACCAGGGGTCTTGCAAAAACTATTATGAAAATAGAAATTTGGTTCACTGAGTATTAAGGCAGGGATACCTATGACGTATCTGAAGCAAAACGCCCATGATTTGGTTTGCAGGTGTCACGCTTGTCAAATTTATACGGATATCCCGCGATAACCCTCGAAGAACCTGATAACTTTGCTTAGCTCGTGATAATTTACATAATGGGGATTAGATTTGATTAGTCTCTTTCTTACTGTCAGAGCCTAAGCGAAATATGCTATTGTGGCCATCGATTATTTTACCAAGTAGGTGAAAGCGGAGCCCTTATCCAAAATTACAAAGAAAAACATTATTGCCTTCATTTCAAAGAACATCCTCTACAAGCATGACGTCCCCAGAATGCTAATAACTAACAATGAAAAATAGTTTGATAATTGCAGACAAAAGGATTTTTATCAAGACTGAAATATTGATCTAAGAGTCGCATCACCTGCTCACCCCAAGGCAAATAGGTAAGTCAAAGCCACTAGTAAGACAATTAAGAAGTTGTTGAAAAAGAAATTAAGAGAGCAAAAAGGTGCCTGGGCAAATGAGCTTTCAGAGGTCTTGTGGGCATTCAAAACGATGACCAAGACAATTATAGGGGAGACCCCATATCTATTAGCTTACAAGTTTAAGGTAGTAATTGTTATCGAGATAAGCATCCCTGCCTTCCGTACTCTACACTTTAATAATGCAAGGGATCGTGCCTTGATAAGGATGGTTGCATAATAATAGAGGGTATCTCATGCCTATAATAAGAGGATGAGGTGTCGATCCTGTAAAGAAGAGGATCTCATGCTCAGAAGGATCACTCTGAATACCAGGGTGCCAACTAAAAAATCTCTAGACACTAATTGGAAAAGCCCCTATCAAGTGATTCAAGCAGTAAAGCCAGGAGTTTACAAATTATCTCAACTATATGGCACCGTCATAAAAAAAGCTTGGAACACTTAGATGTTCAAGAGGTATTATCCCTAAGGAGACTTTGTCTCCATAACACTTCAATCCATGAAAAGTTTTGTAAGACGATCCCTTTTAATATAAACTAACACTACTTGGAATAAAAGTAAAGGAATTGTAGTCTCATCACTTGACATCTCTCTAGGATCTTTATTTCATTTCAAATAAAAAGCCCTGGCCCGAATTAGGTTTGATTTGAGAGTAAGCCCTAATCCGTGTCAAGCATCTTATAGTAAGCCCTGGCCCACATTAGGCTTTTTTATAAAGTAAGCTCTAGCCTACATCAAACATCTCCATTATTTCTACTAGTGTAATGCATAGGAATGGATCTTCACTTGAGATATACATTATGCTAGTTGAGCTTAAGCCCTAACCAGCTTTAGGCCTCATTTGAAAGTAAGCTCTAATCCCCGTCAGACACCCTAGAGTAAGCCCTAGCCCATATTAGATATTTTTATAAAGTAAGCCCTAGCATGTATCAGGCATCTCTATTATTTCTCATAGTGTAATGCTTAGGAATAGATCTTCACCCAAGATATATATTACGCTAGTTAAGCTTAAGCCCTGACCCGCGTTAGGCTTCATTTGAGAGTAAGCCCTAATTTGCATAAGGCATCCTAGAATAAGCCTTGGTTCACGTTAGGTAATTTTATAAAGTAAACCCTAATCTATGTCAAGCATCTCTATTATTTCTCCTAGTGTAATGCCTGGGAATGGATTTTTACCTGAGGTATACATTACGTTAGTCGAGCTTAAGCCCTAAACCACATCAGGGATCTTCACAGAGTAAGCCCTGACCCACGTTAGGCATTTTTATAAAGTAAATCCTATTCTACGTTAGGTATCTCTATTATTTCTTACAGTGTAATACCCATGAATGGATTTCACTTAAGGTATACATTACGCTAGTCAAGCTTAAATCCTAACCTGTATTAGGCATCTTTATACAGTAAGCTCTGACCCACGTTAGGCACCTTCAAAGAGTAAGCCTTGACCCACGTTAGGTATGTTTATAAAATAAGCCCTAGCCTACGTCAGGCATCTTTATTATTTCTTATAGTGTAATGCCCAGGAATGAAGTTCCACCTTAAGTGTACATTACGCTAGTCGAGCTTAAGCACTAACTTTCATTAGACATCTTTATATAGTAAGCCTTGACCTGCGTTAGGCACCTTTAAAGAGTAAACCCTGACCCAGGTTAGGCATTTTTTATAAAGTAAGCCCTAGTCTGCTTCAGACATCTCCATTATTTCTTCTTGTGTAATGTCTGGGAATGGACCTTCACTCGAGGTATACATTATGCTAGTCGAACTTAAGCCTTAATACGCGCCAGGTATCTTTATATAGTAAGCTTTGACCCATATCAGGTACCTCTTCTGAGATTAAGCCCTAGCCCATCTTAAGCCTTGGTACAAGAGTGAGCCTTAATCTGTATAAGGCATCTCTACTTGTGATAAGTAGAATGAAATAGGATGTGCCCTGAATGCATCCGTCATCTTCTCAAAAGTTACAGTTGGCTTTATCTAAAGACACCTAGCATCAGTTAAGCTCAGACTCCAGATAACCCCAACTGAGTCTACTCCTGGTCCTAAGATGGTTGATTATGAAACCACTAGCACCTATCAAAGACTTAAATAATTTATCCAACGTCAAAGAAATAAAATATTGGAAAGACTATCGGATGTTATCGGGCATATAACCATAGGATTGATGTTATCAGATGTTAGGACGGTTAAAGTCAGAAGGACAACGGACGAGAATATAAAAAAAGTAATAAGATTTTTATTACTAATGTGTCATGAGTACAAACGTATTAGCATATACAAGTTTTATATCAAAAATTCTTACAGTGTTACAAGCATGTTAGTTTACAAAGAATAATATATGTACAAAAAAATATGCTAGTATACAAGCACGTTGATAGGCTGTGGATCTTTAAGGGGAAAGTCATCCTCATTAAAAGAGGACACTTCTACCAGCGTGTCGTCTCTTCCGGGGACAGAAGGAGTTTCTTTCTTATTAACTGATGAACCTGAGAGCCCTATGTTTTTGCAGCAGTAGAAGCTACCTCTGAGAGCCCATCTCCTATGGTGGTGTCTTTTAGTCTTGGGTCTCTCTTCATCGATAGCTATGTCAATAGCCTAGGTAGAGGTCTTAGGAAGAATATTAGGAGCTTGCACCTAGGAGGTCTCTAGGACTTCACTGCCCAGTTGGTCGAACAACCAATTCAGGTCCATTTTCGGATAAACCTGAAGGAAGAGGCGACTGATCAGGTCCACGCCTTTATTGACCCCCTGGTCCGAGAGTTTTGCTTTTAGAGTTTCCTTCTTTGTTAACCACCGAGACTTTTCTTCTTCAAAGGCTGAGATTTGGGCCAAAAGCTCTATTTTTTTCCTTGGCTACCTCTTCTTGAGCAGTCGCAATTCTTTTCTAAGCCCCTTTCTCAAATTTTTTTCATTGATTAGAAGGCTTGATCCTGGTGGCTACTACGTTTAGCATATCCTCCATGAACAAATCCAGCATAAAGGCATTCTGCTTAGAAAAAATAACGCGAGAGTTACCACTGCAAGTCAAATATTATTACCAAATTTACAGAGTTTAGACACAGAGAAAACTTATCTTGTGCTCCACTAGGCTTATGTAGTTAAGGGCCTCCCTGGAATTTATGCTTCCCATGTCCTCAGCCTTTTTTGGAAAAATTACCTCTCAAACCCAATTGATCATGGGAAGGAGGTGCCTGAACTCCTTCTATTTTTCCTCCAAGAGATCTTCTGGTAGGACCCCTTTGATGTTCAAAACGCCCCCTTCGTCCTTCCAATTTGTAAGTCATGTAAGGGCATGTTTTCTTGCCCTCGCTCCGTAGACTTTTTTGCCTCTGATCCTGAGGCTAAGTCCTGAGTAGCTGTCTTCTTTTAACCTAGCTTCTCATCTTGGCCTTGTCCCGGAGCCATTTGTGTTCCTAAGCCTAAGGCATGAGGGGCTGACGCACCCTCCTTAAGGCTTGGGGCTCTCATCACTTGGCTATCCATTGGGGGAGCGAAAGATCGAATTTCTTCTTCTTCCTCACCTCGATTGATCCGGATCCATGGACTTCTTCTTTTGTCTTTGACCTGAGTCGGGTTATCCCCCTAGAGTTGTTTTTTTAAAACCTGCCCTGATTCTCTTATAGAGATGTCTTTCTCCTTCGAACGCTCATTCTTTTTTTCTCCCTTCTCGGGAGCCTTCCGGTGGTCCTTTTTTAGTGGATCTTTTTCCTTTGTAGTTGGGGGTTTGGCTTGGCGATCAGCATCCTTTTCAGTTTTTGGCACCCCCTTAGAAAGCAGATCTTTCAAAACATCAATCGACCTCTCTATCCTATCAGCCATGGATCTTCCAATCCCTACTATTTCATGAGATAAAGTTGATGGTCAGAATATATTTAACGAGACATTAATAGCTATCAAAGAACTGGTTAGGGAGTTACCTTTATTTATTTACGTCTTCAGCTTAGTAAGTTCACCCCTAGTCACTATCCTCGTCACTAGACCTAAGAGATGTCTCACATTCGTGATGGATAGAGATAATAATTTATCAGCAATATCGACAGGAATGTCAGACTGCTACTTCCCTACCTCTGCACAAGTAAAAATGTTGTTAGTAAACATAGCCACTAATAAATATTGGTCATCAAGAGAATAAAATTTCACACACCTATTTTTTAAAGAGTCAAAGGAATAAAACCCTCGAAAGCCTCTGCCTAATCTCCGCTATTAATAAACCAGTGGTTCTTTTAGTCTTTATTGTAAGAGGGGCTTTCCTTCACCTTGGATTGGTACCCCTGACGCGTCTATAAATAGTATCATCCCAAATATTGATTGGGATTCTTTCTGAGGTTGTATAGATGCAAAATCTTATTCGGGGTGAGGACAGGCCTACGTGCATCGGCTTTTAACATGAAGAGACTGCTCAAGAACCTCCAGCTATTGAGGATAAGCTGGTATGGAGGAATCCAGAGAGCCCTAAAATCCCTAATGAAATATCGTTGCAGGGGCAGCTAGGCCCCTAGCAGTAGATGCTCTTCATTCAGAACCATTTCTCCTGACACGAAGGAGCTTGAAATTTTGTTGCCTGTGGCACCCTGAGCCACACACCGGTAAGAGTCTATAATATCTGCCTATAGGTAAACAAGACCACCTTAGTGACAGCTGAGGGGTACTAATCTGCCTATTTGGGACCCCTGTCCCATGCCTGCTCTGAAGCAATTCTTTCATTGTCCCCACTCTTCTTAGTACTGATAGGAACGCTAATAGACTCCATTCCTGCATAGGTCACGTCTGTCAGATACTCTTAGTTAGTCGTACTTCTCTCCCTTTTGTTATGAATTCACTAGAGATCATCAGAAACTATTAGAGACAAGAATCAACCAAGACAAAACAGGAAATATACAGGTAGTCAGAAACCCACAAAAAAAAAGAGAAGAATAATCAAACAAGGAACGATCTAACCCAGCGGTGTCAAAAAATCCTTGTTCTTACCAAAAAACTATACCTCCCTAAAATCCCAGAATTGACATCCGTAATAAAAAGAAACGAATACCTATAAAAGAACAAAACTAATACAGACAGTTCGAAAAAGTTAGGTGTTGAAAACTGCGAGCTTGTGAAAAATTTAGTTCTCACCAAACTTGTAAGTGTGGTTATATTAAAGCCCCCAGATGACTAGTTGCTTCATTGTAGAGTAGAAAAATTGACAAATGAAACCCCTACTTTATTGGAAGGAAAAAATAAAGTTTTTACGAATGGGGATTGGGTTAGAGTTTGTGAAGGGTATGCGTTCGTCGGGGTAGAATTTGTTAGAGCCATGCGTTTATAAAAGGGGTAAAGAACAAACACTAGCAGCAGTATATTATCACATCCCGACCCTAGTCGGCTATGTGACAATCGTTATGAATCTCAAAAATACATCCTATCACCTAGAATGTATCCCTAGGACTCGCAAGGCATTAATACCTATTTTCAAACTCATTTTCAAAAATAACACAACATAGAAGATTTTTATAAAATACATAACAACATTTGTATCCTTCATAAAATACACAATATTACAAATATTTTTCAAAATATCTTTTTCAATGAGTTCTTAGCCAAGCCAAAAATACAAAATCATAAATACAATTTTATTTCTATTCAGTGGACCATAATGCACATATCTGAGTCGAGCACCTGAGAATCTGCTAAAACTCGCTTCAGCTATACTATATTGTGCCCGACTACATTAATTTAAAATGGGGAGTGAGGGGTGAATATTTAGGAAAATAGTCAGTGAATAGATAACACAATGAAATAGCAAATGAAATCATACACTGATACAAAATTACTTCATGATCATCAAAATCAAAGTATGTGCGATGTGGTATATTAAACATGACTGAGATAGTCAATATAAATCAAACATATATGTAATCCCTCGATTTATAGAATCCCATCCACTCTCCCTGAGTTGTATGGCTGATCCATAACCCTGGTTGGGAATGTGTACCCATATAAATGTATATGAGGTTAATATGCTTTAACTTGGATATATTGGATTCCACTCATTCTATCTTGGACTGCATGGCCAATCTACATTCCTGGATCTGTTGGATTCCACCCATTTTACCTGAGCTGTATGGTCAATCCTCACCTTGGGACTATCGGATTCCATCCACTCCACCCTAAGCTATATGGACAATCCTCACCTATAATATCACTAACATGGCACACATCTAATAACTCTATCATCTATGGTTCACCAGGCTAAAACATAATTGTGGCTCACAAAGCCAAAACACAACTCATGGTACCCCGACCATTGTTTGTAATCTATAACACAGACTATGCCATATCCATAATCATTTTATAAAATGTCATTTGCTATTGGCCTCCGGCCTCAATCTCATATCATAATAACAAATATACGCACTAGGCCTCTGGCCTCACATTCATGACAATCAAGGTTTCATAACAACCTATCTCTATCACAAACAAGAAGCCAACCCGATCATCACACAACATACATCCAACGCCTCCTCATTTCAGTTATGTATCTATATACACATATCCACATTCTATGCTATACCAAGCATAATAATCATTTAAAAGCATATACAAGGCAAAATAAACAAAGTGTAACCACTCACTGTTATGGGATAAAAAATCACTCTCGGAATATCCTCCTCATGACAGAGATCCTCTAGTCTCAGTTGTCGCACCTGGATAGACATACAAATACAAATTCACTATCTACCATAATGCACGTGGATGATACAATACATACTCATGCTACTAACGCTCTCTCTCTCTCTCTCTCTCTCTCTAATATACTATCATATACTATCCACACACATCTTCACTTCTCTTTCATGTCATTCTCAGTTATTTCAACACCAATAGAAGTTAAAGTCCTTTAATTTATCTATGCAAATGATAAACTAAAAAACTCCCAAATCCTAGGGTTTTGTGAACAATATTTGAGCTATCTATTCTTAAATTTACAGAAAATGATAGCTCAAACGAGAGAGAGAAGCTGAAGAACAGATTTACCCAAATCGGTAGGTGAGTTTGGAGCCTCCTTTTGACTTGAATCTCTCTTCAGCTACTGTTTACTATAACCCTTCTTTCATGATTCCACTCGAATCGACGGTTAGAACTTCGATCAAAGGAGATTTCTGGGTTCTGGTATTGATTCTCAGTTTATAGGAACTAAAATGACGAAGTTTGATTGAGAAATGATGGAGATCAGTTTTAAGAGTGAGAGAGAAAGAGTTTTTGTCAAAAATAGAGAGAGAGCAGGTGAAAATGTGAAATGGAGAAGACAATCCCTTGTTCTGCTTAAATAGGCTGTGAAATGCCCAAAAGTGTCGATACCTTTGGCATCATGCCTGTAATATATCGATACTTTCTCCCACCGTATCGATATATTTGACTATTTACTATTTACTAAACCTGTAAGGTGTCAATACCTTCCCCTAACATATCAAAATGTTTCGTTACAATTACGTATTCCTCTGTCACAAAGGTGTCGATACGCTTATCAAGGTATCGATACATTTGACACTGTTATAATTCATAATGCTTGTAAGGTATCGATACGTTTGGCCCTCAACTCTGAAAGGTTTCGATATCCTTCTCCAAAGGTATCGATACTTTTGGCCTTACCCACAATGTATCAATACCTTTCTGTAAAAATATTGATACCTTTACCTCTTCTTCTTCTTTTGAGGAATGTTACTTCAAATAGCTATAACTTTGGATCTCGATATCATCACGCAACTTATAATATATCAATGGAAAGCTCTCTCTAAGCTCTACAAAAACAACAAGGAACTTCTTCCTAATTAGAGATGATTTTGGGATCAAAAATTCAGTTCTTTCTCATAAACTCATATTTTATACCACACACCTCCTTAAACATAACTTCAAGTTATTACACCCTCTAACATGTGATTTACATGAAATATCAAGTATAAAATTTCATGACGGTTTCACAATTATTGTCTATAATCCTAAGGAATGGGTTTTACAATTGTATTTTCTTAGGGCTTTATTTATATATGTACAGGAGGAAAAAACAATCATTTTCTTCCCTGCTTCTTTTCCCTGAGCTCTGTACCTCTGCAACTCTATTTATGCCTTTTTTCATTTTCCTTTGATTTCTTCATTTTTTTCACTGATTAAATCCTAGTTTCTTGCTAAATATCATAATAACTTCACTCTCTCATCTATATACAAGTTTTGTTTTGTTAATTTGATCGAGATTTAAACCCATAAGGGGTTAAGATTATTTTTTATGATTTGAAATTTTCAATAATCGAAGATGATTAAAGCTTTCTAGGTTAAAATTAATCTTGGCAAGATTGTTAACCCAATTTATGTATTAATTTGATGAATTAAAGGATTTAAATTTTTAGAATTTACTATTCATACAAGAAATTTAGTTTTAATCATAGAAATTTAATTTAAATTATGTTAATTAAGATGTATAGTAGTTATAATTGCATTTAGATTGTTAAAATTATGAATCAGAATGTTGGATATAAATGAACAGTGTGCATAACTAATGTTTTATTGTGTATTCAATAATTTTATATAATTGTGATGAATTGAGCTTGAATTTAACGTACATAAGTTAGAATGATACATTGAATATGAAATTATAAGAATTAGAGTAAATTGAGTAAAAAATTTATAAAACTATGATTGGATTTTTGAATTAAATTCGAGTCATCATTTTCAATGTGTATATTGAATTATGATATAGCCTTAGGATTTCATTATTGAAATCGAATAATCCCGAAAAGCGATTTTAATCAATAAATAGATATTGAATTGTCAAAATATAAAAATTTTCGTATAATTGGCATATAAAACTTATATTATTATTCTTCAAGATCATGAGTTAAATAAACCACATCGAATAAGGAATTTGGGATAGATAACATAATGTATTTTCTTATGCATCATTCACTGTATAACACGTTATATTATGAGGAAAGGTTGTTAAACCTTATTTTTGGATATCTATAGGTATGAAAGATTTAGATAAAGTATCTCTGTCATAAGGAGGTTGTCAAGAGGGAGATTTTCTATCTGAGATTTGTAAGTGGATATTTTAAACTGTTTTTAGTTTTTTTTTTAAATATTTATAAAACTTATATGTTTTCAGTTGTTTAACGCGATAAAAATGTGTAATATGATTCTAGTTTTGTATGTAAATCCATGTATGTTATGTGTTTATCTTGCGATATGATTTTATGAGGTCCACAAGACTAATATACTTTGATATTAATTTCATCATAAATTATTTTGTTATATGATATTCATAACTAAAAGATCGAATATTATGTTGATTTCTATTAATGATAATTTTATGATAATGTTGATGTAAATTGATGATGGATTTCTATATGATACAGTCGAAGAGCTAATATTTTATTTCTTTTTTTGAATGATCTTGGTATGATATAGCTAAAGAGCTAAAATTATATGAATGTTTTTGATTTTGGCCTTATGAGCCAATGTTTGGATATTATTGAAGGTGAGGATTGTCTATAATTGAAAGCAGTGGATAGATATAAAGATGAGGATTGTCTTACAATTGAAAGAGGTAAATGAACTCTAATAAGTTAGAAAAGTATTGCATGCTATTGTGTTCTTATCTCTATTAATTTTCTTAAAGTTGAGATAGGTGGATAGAATCCAATAGATTAAAAGGTTGATTACATACTTGTGTTTTATGAATACGATAGTTTTAAGTTGATTATATGGATTTTTAAAAGGTTCTTTGGTTGATTGTGTGATTAAAAAGTTTAAATTTTAAATATATTCACTCATAGTATTTCCTAATACTTACCCTTTTTCCTCATATTTCAGGATAGTATAGTTGTGCAGCAGGCATAATTAAGCAGACCAAAGTTTTTAGTGTGGATTTTAGGTACTCGACTCATTTTTATACTTTGGTTCACTGAGAAAATTTGTATTGAATAATTTGTATTTATTTACTCTGTCGAGTTTGTATTAAAATCAAACATATTTGTATTTTTTTTATTTGATATTAATGAATAATTCTGGTTTGTAATTGATTTGAAAATATTGGAGTATTGTGTATTTGAAAATTTTTGAGATTTTATTTATATTTGGTTTTGAGTTGAAAATAAATTTAAAGTCATGCGTGTCCTTAAGATGTATTCTAATTTAATAAAATGTACTTCTTCAGTTCGTGGCGATTACCACATAAGACGATTTCTAGGATCAGGGCGTGATATTTTTATTGGTATTAGAGTATTTGATTTTTATTGTTTTTTATTTTATTGCTTTTGATTAAGTTGACTTCGATCATTTGAGATTTTTAAAATTATAAATATCATTGAAAATTTCAGTGGACCATAAATTGAATTGAATTATAATTTGATTAGATGATATGATATCATGATAGTTAAATTATTTATGTAGGTATGTTGCCATAACCCGAGTGAGAAAGGGGTAGACCTCAAAAGAATATTGTGATTCAAGATGAATAAGAAGTTTTATCTCACACTTTACCTTCTAATTTCGATGAGGAGCAAGTTCATATAGATCCTTCACTATAAACACAGAACCCTGAGGGTAATAGGCCTTTTTCTTTGTCATAAGAGGCTTTAAATGCATTTATGGTATATTTAAATACGAAGAATTTTGGGTCGAACCCGACTCAAGATTAACCTAGATAAGTTTCTTTGTATCAGTCATCAGATGTTCATCTTACAGGAATAATAGCACAAATAAGCTACACTGCTCTTGTTAAGCCATCTTAATTCATGCAGAAACTCTCTAAATTGCTAAAAGAAGTTAGACAACTTAGGAGTGTATCTCTTTCCAGATCTACTGATGTTGTGGAAACAAGTAAGTGATTAAGAGGGTTACAATAGAACTTGGATGATATAAGGTTGTTAGATGTGGATAAGTAGAGAGTGGCCACCTGATTATTGGAACAAAGTGTTATTACTTGATGGAACAATGTGATCATGAGGTGAAATATAAATTTTACCTGGGCTGGTTTTTAAAGAGAGTTTCAAGGGAAGTATTTAATCCATTTTTATAATAATCAGAAGAGACAAGAGTTTCTAAACTTAAAATAGATTGGATAAATCAGTGACAGACTATAAGACTCAGTTGAGAAAACTGACAGAATTTGTTCTAAACTTTACTAATAAAGAGAAATTGTCTACTAAATTCAAAACTGGATTAAACATAAATATCAAAGATAAAATGCTAGTGGCGGGCAAGCAAAGTTATAAAGAAGTAGTTCAGTTGGTTTTTCGAGTTGAAGCATTAATTAGGGAGAAAAAATCTAGGATAAGTTCTTAGAAGAGAAAAGATCTCAGTATTTCGATAAGTTAATCATCGAAGAAGAGTCGTAATAGTAGATCGTCGAGTGGTTATTCAACAAGTTTAAGCATTTATTCGTCTTTCTCTCTTAAAGGGTAACGATTATCCCTAGTTGGTACTTCTATTATAAGATCAATTTATTTGGGCAAGCAATTGTCTGGTCAGGAAAGATATCCAAACTATAGGTAGTTCTACAGTGGACATCATAGACATCCTCTAGTGTGTTTTCATTATAATCACGTTAGATATAAAAAGAAATATTATCTTAATTTGGGTATGCTAGATATAGTTAGTCAGTTAGTATAGAGCTCAGGTTTTTTTAGTATATAGCAATCAATAAGTTGACCATAATTTTTTGGTGCTCGTCAATCTAGTTCAAGAAGTCCATTCACTCGTTAGAAAAATTAGAAAAATCAATCACGAATTCAAACTCGAATTTTTAGGATGAATTAAAAGTAGGCTTAGGAATATTTATATGTGATTACGGGTATGGTGATGATTTTTAACTGTCCAACATATATTTTTGTTAATTCTAGTTTAGATAGGTCATTCATTAGCATGACATTTATACGGTATGCTAATAAAAAATTGGTACCTTTAGAATCGTAATTGGTTATTCATACAACATTTGGGTATAAATTACTTTGAAAAGTTATTTTTACACAGTATGACATAATGGTAAGAGATACTGCACTAGAGACAAATCTAATTCCGTTAGAAATTCAAGATTTTAATTCAATCTTAGAGATAGATTGACTGTCACAGTGTTATGCATCTATAGACTGGTTTAGAAAATTAATGACTTTCAGAAAACTAGGTGAGCCAGAGGTTATTCTTATGGACGAGTAAAAGATACCTTCTTTGCGAATGATCTTGCTTATAGAGATTAGAAAATTATTACAATAGGCGTGTCAAGTATATTTGGCACGTGTGATTGATAGATCAGTTTTAAGATTTACTTTGAAATAAATACCAATTGTCAAGAAATTTTCAAATGTGTTTCTAGAGGAATTATCGGGTTTACCTTTTAACAGGGAATTCAAGTCTGCATTACTCTTATGCCTGAGATTACACTTATTTTGATACCTCCTTATCGAATGGCATTAGTGAAATTGAAAGAATTAAAAATCCAGTTAGAAGATTTGATAGAAAAAGATTTTATTTAACCAAATATAAGTTTTGGGCACAGGATCTACGGGACGAGGAAGAGAAATGGTTTTCTTCCCTTCTTCCTCGCCTTTTCCTGACCTTCCTTCAAGGGCCTATTGCCCTTATCTTTTACCTGGGACGAGCCAGTTTTAGAGGGGCACTTCTTCGACTTGTCCTTAAGTAGCTCCTTGAAGGAGATACCCTTCTGTTTGGGGGCTTCCGTCTTTTTACCCCCTTCTCAGGGGGTCCTCTGGGCATCACCCTTCATGGGCCCCTTGCCCTTATCAATTGGCATCTTCTGTTTGAGGTCAGTCGGCTCTACCCTCTTTACACCCTGCCTTGAAAGTAGTCCCAGCAACACATTGGCTGCTTTCTGTTTCCTATCTGCTGCAATACTCTTTGTACTTGTAGCTGCGCAAAGATAGGTAAAGAAATCAGAAAAATTCAGAAAAGGGAGGAAATTTACCGGACTACACGTATCAAAAGGCTTTTCTACCTTTGTTCATATGAGTTCTGATTTTCATCAACTCATTTCTGATCGTCGCTTTCGGCACCAGCCCAAATTTCACCTGAGCATCTGCTCTCAGAAGTACTTTAACATCACTAGAAACCAAGGACTCCACCTTGTTGGCCACGTCAATCAGAATCCTCGGCTGTTTCCTACTGATTTCTGCACAGAAAGAGGTCAGTTAGAATTTTTTTCTTTCGATAAGCAAAATTTTTTTTGGATTTTTTAGCTTGTTATACCTGGCTCCTGGAAAGTTGTATGAATGGCCTTCTGAACAGATCCCGCCCAGTTATTGCTGATTATAAACTAGCGGTCCTTTTAGTCCTTGTTAAAGAAAAGACTCCCCTTTAGCTTTGGTTGGAATCCTGAACGGATTTGCAGATAGTACCACCCCGGATACTGACTGGTATTTTTCTTAAGAGTGTAAAAATACAACACCTCATCCGGGGTGGGGGTAGGGGATTTTGCTTCAGCTTTCAACACAAATAAGAACCCAAGACCCTCCAACTGTTCAGGGTCAGTTGGTAAAGGGAATGTCAAAAGTCTCGAACATCCACAAAAAGTATGGCTGGAGGGTAAATCGAACCCCCAACAATAAGTGCTCCTCATTGAAAGCGACCTCCCCTGATCCTGGGGCACTCAAGATTTCTTTTGCCCTGGGGCCCCTAAGCCGAACATCCTTAAAAATGTTGTATATTTGGCGATAAGTCTTCAGGTCTGCCTCAGTGATGGTCGAGGGGAACCAGTCCGCTTCATTGGATCCCCTAGATCGGGCTTGCATGGTTGTGTTCCTCTTATCCTCCCCCCTCTCGTGGGTAGGGGTTGCAGCATGGGTAGATTCCTTCCAGGGAGCAGTATCTCTTGATCTTCTTTCATCGGCCATCTCTTGTAAAGAGTTTTTAGCAAAAAGTGTGAGAAAAGGATGAAGAACAATGAGAGCAGGAAGCAAAAAGAGGTTTCGAAAGTAGAAAAAATCCAAGAAGATGAAGATTTTGTGAAAATGACAGGAGAAAAGGGGGTATTTATAGATGAAGAGAGGTGATCCCAGTCGTTAATCTAAATGGATAGGGAGTCGTCGCATGTCCTTGACTATAAATACTCCC